>VWZZ01004447.1:100292-121415 GCA_013399095.1 Psophia crepitans
CGCACAGCTTTTCAGCCACCCCGCCCCCAGCCTGTAGCGCTGCCTGGGGTTGTTGTGGCCAAAGTGCAGGACCCAGCACTTTGCCACATTGAACCTCATCCCATTGGCCTCTGCCCAGCGATCCAACCTGTCCAGGTCCCTCTGCAGAGGAAATAATTAAGAGGGGATGCTGGAACTCAGTGCTTGGGTTTTCAGATGTATGTGCATGTGACAGCCATAATGGAGGAGGCAGATGAAGAGTAATTATTTTTACAGTAATTCTTAGTGCAGGACCACTGAAAGGTCTCAGTGTAGATAGTGGACATGCTGAAGCAGATGCTACAGAAACACATGGTGAGGGACAGTCCTCTCTCTGAAGGACTGTCTCATCCGAAAGAACAGAGAGTACAAGGATAGTATTTGCACCAGTACAGGTTAGGGGTTAACCTGCTGGGAAGCAATGTTGCAGAGAAGCACCTGGGAGTTCTGGTGGACAACAAGCTCTCCATGAGCCAGCAGTGTGCCCTTGTGGCCAAGAAGGCCAATGGCATCCTGGGGTGTATAAGGAAGAGCGTGGCCAGCAGGTTGAGGGAGGTTATCCTGCCCCTCTGCTCTGCCCTGGTGAGGCCACATGTCTGTCCCCAGCTCTGAGCTCTCCATTTCAAGAAAGACAAGGAACAACCAGGGAGAGTTCAGTGGAGGGCTACAAAGATTACTGGGGGACTGGAGCATCTCTTGTATGAGGAAAGGCTGAGAGAGCTGGGTCTGTTTAGCCTGGAGAAGAGAAGACTGAGAGGGGATCTCACCAACACTTAGAAATATCTAAAGAGTGGATGTCAAGAGGAAGGGGCCAGTCAGCGGTGCCCAGTAACAGGACAAGGGGCAATGGGCACAAACTGGAACACAGGAAGTTCCATCTCAATATGAAAAAATATGAAAAAATTCTCCATTTTGAGGATGGCAGAGCACTGAACAAGCTGCCCAAAGAGGTTGTGGAGTATCCTTCTCTGGAGATATTAAAAACCTGCCTGGACGCGATTCTTTGCAACCTGCTCTTAGGTGATCCTGCTCTAGCGGGGGGGGTTGGACTAGATGATGTCCAGAGGTCCCTTTCAACCCCCACCAGTCTGTGATTCTGTGAAATCAGAGGTCTGCAGTGACTTGCTCAAAGCCACAAAACAAACCTGCAGCAAAGCTAGGCGCCAAAGCCGTATCTCCAAATGTCGAAGTCTACCCTGACACCAATAAAAAATGCTGAAAATTAACCCTATTCAGTCTGCTGGTAAGACCCACAAATGCACATATTTTACTAAGCCTGCTCCAAGCTTACTTGTAATTATGTCCCCTTGCATCCCAAACAGGCTGCAGGGCTTGCACCTGCTCTTCAACTGAGCCATCATTTAATTAAACGGAAGACATAAAACTACCAACCATATCAATTAACTGCAGCAACAAAGAGTATAGAGCTCTGGTTTTAACCCCAGGGATCTGGCAAAGCACAACTGCTCACCCCAGAACAGCAGTATTTAAAACATTATTTGGAAAGAAAAATACTTAAAACCCAAAGAAACGCAAAGGTAGTTGGCTCGGGCTAGCATTTGTTAATTTTTTTAGATTAAAGTGTTGCTTTCTCTAACCAACATGCTTCTCTCATCTCTGAAGCCACCATGTTTGCCGTGCAGTAAACAACAAATACAAACTGAAGACTGAAGTGCAGGAAACATAGCGTCTTACGAAAATGCCTTTAAAACTTCTGAATGCTGCTCTAAGATCTGCAGTGAACAGTGAAATTTCTTTATCTGCAGCCCCTGAATGATTTAGAAGATGAAGAAACTGTAACAATGGCTAAGCAGCACCATTTCTGCATTTATAATTTTAACTGTAGTCATCTGAGGTAAAGCATTGCCCGAGTACCCTGATTTCTTAGATTTTTCCTTTAGTGAGTTTCCACCTCGCTGCTGCACAGCTGGAAGCTGAGAACTGTGTACTTCTTACTGTTTACTTTCTCAGCTACTTCATTAAAAGACTGTGAGCCCCACTGTGTAACAGAAGGGGAAAACGTTGTTCACATCCTTCCATGTATCTGGGAAGCCCTCTGACACGGGACATCTTGATGACTGAGTCATCCCATCTGTCCCAGACACCTCTCAGGCCGAAACAAGATCAGATGAAGAGGCTCTCACCAAGAAGCAGTCCTTCAAGCAGCCAGAGCATCCCCAGTCCCTCACGGAGGATAGGCACTCAGGGTTTTCCAGGAGCGCTTCAGGCACTGTGGGTTTGGCTTGCTGGAGAGACAAGGTGTGCTGAAGACAAAAGTGCTGCCTTTGGTTATGACTGCGCTTCCTCCCGGAAATAAACACAACAGCTCGAGTTTAGCTGGGATCAGAGCTTGGCCTTTGATGTCAGGGGCATAATGCCAGGAAAATACTGCAATACTTGGCTATTCAAGGCACTGCACTAGTCCTGAGTTCGGAAAAGAAAACCTTACTTAGCTGTACTCAGAGACTGCTATAAAAGTCAGCTGTGGGTAGAGGAAGAAGATATTAATAAAAAAATGATGTTCACAGAGGTTTGAACAGAAGACACTTGAGAAGCAATTGCAGAAAATGCGGAGTTCCATTACGTGACTTGTATGTATCGGAAATAAGCCTGGATTTCTTACTGTTGGAGTGAAATTGTATTAAGAATAATAACATACCACCTAGCACAGGACACAGAATGAATTCAGAACATCCTTTAACAAACCTGAAGAGGAAAGCAAATGCAAGTTTGATTTAGCTGGCTGATCTGAATAAAATGTCCGCTAGAGGTAGAGCAGCATGCAAGAGCCACAGGAGAAAAAACAAAAGCTCCCATACCTGTATCTTTGCTTTGGAGACTGTTTTTCAGCTGACTTAAAAACATGTCCAAGATAATACAAGGGAAAGAATAAAAAGTTCCAGTTTGTTGCAAACCACGTTAGAGTGAAGGGTGCATCAAATTTCTTAAAGGTCAGTTTTGCTAGCTGGGTTGAACCCGACCAGGAGGAGCAGACACCCAGGACTACGGCCACACCCCAGAAAATCTTCTTGAGTTGTGTCACGGAGCATTTCCAGCAACAGCGGTTCACCCTTCCACCACCTTCTGCCCCGGCTTGCATGTGTGCTTCGGCTGGGGCTGGAGATTCCCGGGAGCGCTCATCCCCTGAGGAGAAGAAAACACAAGGCTTACTAAGGAAATCCAGGCTGCATTTTAGTTTTCAAATCCTAGGCCCTTCTGAAGTCACGTGCAGCTTTACCAGCAAAAAAACACCACCAGATCTTGACACAAAACGCCCTTCGTTTTTAGATCATTGCAAAGCCTCTGGTTCAACTGAGGCATAATTACAACATGAATAATAATTATCACCTCTAGATTTAGAAGCCACTGGGTAAAATGGAAATGAAAATTGCATGTTGCTCTGATGTACATAGAAAGGCTTAACACACCACTTGAAACGGATGCTGTTAGGATGTGTAGATGAATGAAAAATACGGCATTGAGTTTTATAAAGCAGCAAAGGGGATTACAACAACACTTGGAATTGTTATTGTCTTGGAAAACGTGGAACTGAGCAACTGATGGAACATGGTGTTTCTTAAAAGGAGAGAGGTGACAATGTATTTAATCTTGGAAGTTAAGCATGATCACTGCAATGTAAGTCGCACAATTAATACTGAACTGGGATTGCCAAGTATTTGTGTGATCCCTAGCAAAACAGCTCTCCTGAGACTGTAACCAGATGTAAAAATTAGACCAACCCACAGGCTGCCCTGAAGAGCACCTCACACTAGGCAACCCTAATGTTTTTTAGCTTGACTCCTGCACCAAACGTGATGCAGCACATGGACTAGAACTTTGTCCCGGTATAACTGAGCCTGGGGTGATGCTGGAAGGCTGTTTCACACATGCCTCTCGCTGACCACAGTGTCCAGGGTCCCAAAGCAGAGGTGGCTCCTCAGCCCTGCATCTCAGCCCAGTTACGGACATTATACAAATCAGGTGACAATTTTTAAGGACGGCATCAACTGTATGTCTGGCTTCAAATCAGCTGCATGATAGCCATTAAAGCCTCCTTCAGACTTACATTTCCAAAAACTCATCTCTTTCATGTATTATAGCACTTGGCTTAATGAAAAGGTAATTTCTCTCCTAAAACATCTTAGCCTTTTACTTACATCTTGAAACATGAATTGCTACAGCCCTGCTATCATACCACCATCAGCAGCTACTGCATCCAGCTTGTGAATGAATGAGCAAAGTGAGATTAGGTGGTTCGGTTCCTACGGAGATCGAAACGTGCTGGCAGGCCTCAGCAGCAGCCGTTAGGGCTTTCCCCTGCCATTCGTGCATTCCCCCCGTTCAACATCTGCTGAAGTCGTCAGTCGCCTGCACGCAACACTCGGCAGTGATTTCTCAGATAGGCTGACTTCAGTTTAGTTGGTCCATTCGCCTGAAGGAGGATCTAATAGTAATTAATGTTGAAAGCCAGGAACCTCCAACTCCAAAAGTGTCCAGAGGTCATTGCATCCATTGAAAGGTGAAAAGAGAAATGTAAGTACAGCCGGGACAACGAGACACTCTATTATTGCCAAACATTTATGGATGTTCAAGGCAGACTGTGAGATCTCCACACACAAAAGATCCCTTCTTATCCTGGTGACAATCAGTACTTGGAGTGGAAAATCTCTTCAAACTTCCTATTTCAGGTTAACCTAAATCTGTATTAACCTAAATTTGTATATATGAGCTAATATATTATTAAATAAGAGGGTTGTTCCAATGGAGAGAACTATTTACAGATAAGAAACGCATGATCTGAGCTAAGAGTATGATTAGTTTGCCTAGTAAAGCCATATTTTGTAATGGGAAAAAAAACGTGGTCCCTCTTTGATACCTTGAAACCTAAAAAGAGTGTACAGCAGCAAAAGTATAAATATCTAGTCTTTTTGAGCAGCTTTAAGAGAGACAGGGATGTTGCTGATCTCTCGACTTATTTCAGTTTTCATTAGAAGATTGTGTGGGCAGCTTCCCACATAACAGGAGATGCGCCAGCAGGCCAATACATTACCCAGAGTTAATGTGGCTTTGTATTAAACTCCTAACGGAAAGGTTACAAGCTACTTGCTAAATGTTAGAAGACTCTAGAGCTGAAAAAAGGCCGCCTGTGAGCCCTTAGCTCATTCAAAAGTATTTAAATACATTTATTTTGTAAAGCATTGTTTGTAACTAGCGTTTCTTGCCTCACTCGCTGCACAGACCAGTCAGGGTTCAGTTTACCAAACAACAGAACATTAATTTCCTTTAACTTCAGCACGTAATGGGCAGCTGCCAGTGCTCTCTTTGCTGTCCACCACACAAGTCCCGCAATGATCACTCATTTTTTCCTTTCCTCTCAAGCTTTTCTACTGAGCGTTGTCCCTGTAACACCAAAGACTTCACACATCCTAATGAACTCCAGCATCCTTCCCATGGACCACAGGGAGAGCTGGGCACAAAGAAAACGAATCCAGGCAGCCAGGGTGCCAAGCGAGAGCTTAGGAACGGTTTGTGTCACTGTGTCAACGCAGGGAAGAGCCTCCCTCCACTCACAGGTCCATCTCTGCAACTATTTGGAGAGGTAGGCAAAAATGTTTCTCCTAGAAGCTAGCTAGCAGGGTACCTACCGTCCCTATCTTCTCTGCAGTTATTTCCCTGGGATGCAGGAAAACAGGATTTAAACCCCTCCTGTTGGAGATATTTAACCCTAGGGAACATGCCCTAAGCCATAGGGTATGCGATATCCCAACATGAGTAGGTGCTCTGAATCACAACACTGAAGCTGTGGTATTTTTTCTAAAATAAGAATTGATCAGCGAGCCAGCAAGATAACATATGCGGCCCTCTGGCCCAGTACTCTTGGCAATCACTGAAAAGAGGGAAAAATCACAACTATACCATCTGATGCACCAGACACTCTACATAAAATAATGCAGTGTTTGGTGGACACCCCACAACAGACATGGGTGAGGATCTTCTCCCCACCGAGGGCTGAAGCCACCTGCCCTGTTCCCGTTGCACTGTGCACATACGCGTGAGTCAGCAGTTCATTTGGACAGCTTGCATGAGTATCGCTGCTTTTTAACTCAGTTCCATGGCAACTTTACTGATGTTCTCTCTACTCCACAGGCAAAATGGCTTGTCCATGTACATTTAATATTGTGTTAATACACCAATAAAGAGGTTCTCTTTCAGAAAAAGACAATACTGCATCTATCACTTCTAAAGTGATCTTGCAGCTCAAGGCTTACATTTCGGGGGGGGGGGGCTCATTCTTTGGACGCATTTACATGCTGGATGGATTAAAAACTTACCCCAGGCGTGATGGGTTTACCTCATATTTTGGGGTAAAAATCACTGACCCAGTGATCGGCAATTACAAGCTGAGACTTCTTTTAACTGTCCATCAGTGAAACTGCATCATGCTCTCATGGTTTCTGGTGCTGCCGGAGGGCTGGATGCCAAACGGGCACAGCCTTTTCCAGTGGGTGTGGCACTGTTCTGGAGGATACCTGGCATGTCATCTGCCCCCCAAAAAACAGATTGTCTTTGGAAATGGTGGCTGCTACAGATGATATACACCTATGTGCTCCCATCCCCTCATTTACTGCGTTGTGGGCTTGCCTGGCAGCTGGCATGCATAACATGCAGAGCTGTACCTTTCCCTGCGCAGTCCCTGTGTCCCCATGGGGACAGTTTTTGTCACCCAAGTTGCAAGTGCACAGATGGGGTGACATCAAACCTACACATAGTTGAGAAGCTACTCACTGTCTTTCTAACACTGCACAAGGACCAGATGGCAACGGAATCCATGGTAATTTAAAGATGGCAAAATGGCTTTTCAGAATGGATGAGGCAGGACATTAAAGAATTTAATTTCTGGGCATCTCCTCCAGACTTTGAATGGGTTTCTTCCATTGCTCCTTGCAGCAGACTGCTCTGTATGCTACTGTATCCCCCAAAAGAACAAATCAAGATGCTGAGATAGAGGAAAAATGCCTATCTTGCTTTTACTAATTTTGGCTTTTAATTCTCCCTTTTGTTCATTCATTTTCCTGTTTCATAAATGCCAACTGGAAGCATTCCTCCTCCCTTTCTTTCTGCCCAAGCTCTCTCCTGTGGCATTCAGACACAACGGAAGGAAATCGCTTCCAATGCTACTGCCAATGCCATTACTCGCAAGGATCCCCAAACCCAGGAAACAGCTGTCCTGTTTCCTCCATTATGGGTGAGACCCCCTCTCAGCTGACTTCACATACCTGTGGTAGGGACGTCTAAACCTGAGCTACTCACTCCACTTTCCTGGATGAAGCCATGGAGAAAAACAGCCACTGGAAGGCACCAGACACCCCATGTAAGGCAGATGCATTAGATGATGTGCCCTCTCTTACTGACCACAGGTGCTTGCACTGGGAAATCCACCCCAGCAGAGGTTACACCTTTAAACAGCCTGTCCAGACCATTTCAAAAGTGCTTTAGGGTTTAAAACTTCTGTGTACAGCTAGCCAGTTCAAGGCTTACCATAGGACCACACTGTATCTCACTGTATATGTTAAAATTGTGATACTGATAAAAACCATGGGTGGCATTTGGCTTCTCAGTTTGAGACATCTGCTGTGCAGGCTTGTATATCTGAGACAGTCATTTACACTTTCTGCATAGTTAGTAGACAGAAAAAAGACATTTCCATAGCACGATTTATCTCCTCTTAAAGTAGACGACTAAAACAAGCCAGATGAATCACCCTCTCCAAGTGCTTGTTTCTCTCCACCAGCTCTAAACAGTCTGGGCCGACAAGCTCAGAAGTAGGTGTCTGTAGTGTAGGTGTCTGAAGCTGGGTGAGATGAGTCCCACCTCTCCACCGCTGCTGTCAGGAACAGAGAGTAAAGCCACCGCAGACAGTACTGGTAGGCTCAGAGCTGAACCCCACCACACAGACATGTTTAGCTGTCACCAAAGAACTGCTTTAGCTGGTGCCACCTAGTTCAGCAGATGAGTGAAAGAAGTATTACACAAGTGCTGAGTGCCCTTGCCAATGCTTCAGCGTGAGACAGTAACCCTCACAGACTAAGGTCCTGCGTATTAGGGACTGAAATATGTACCTAATGATAATGCACAACTCCGACAGCTTCTTCAGTCAATGAATGTACTTCAACGTAAGGATGTTCTTAAACGGCCCTTTAAATCAGGCCTCTGGAAAAAAGATCTGACAAAAGGAAGAATCCTCGCAGGTCTCTCTGACAGTTACAAATGAGCCATCCTCAAGGCATTTCCATTTTGCCAGCCTCTCAAATGTTTTGTAGCTGCTTGGGTATTGCACAGAACAAGTTTGTAAAGCTTGCAAAAATATTATATGCTTATCACAAAAAGGGGAGAAGGAGCTAGGGCAAGTCCTGTAAGACAGCGCCTGACCCTCAGCATGGTTAGAGCTCTAGAAGCGCGTGGCGTGCAGGGGGATCAAAGCTGGATGCTACACAAGGATTATTCTCACAACCTTGAATGCTGTGTAACTTCCTCTTCACCCAATGATTACCACATGGAGAGATCCGTGGGAGACAATTTGCTCCAAGACAATTACTTACCAGTTACAAACATACTTAACAACACAGACAATGACTTCTGGCAGTGGTTTTCTGGACACACTGTACTACTTGCCTCAGTAGCAGACTCCCAAACTCCTCAAAGTGCTTTCATCCCATTCCTGCCTACCACACCAGCTATGCATTATTTAGCTGTCCACAGTTTTTGAGCTAAGCTGTTAAAAAACAGCTGAAGCATCATGCTGTGAAAAGAAGATGAAGTGCCCAATCCACAAAGTGATTTATGCCTCTAATTGCCACTGTAGTTGTCTAAATCTGAGATGTTGATGTTTATTCAGATTGCCTGGGCATTTTCTTCACAGTTCATCAGGTTAAGAGTGAGGTCTTAGAGACTCATCTGTCACCTGGCAGATCAGCCAGTAGCTAGTGCAGCTTTCTCCTGCCATTGTCATTGGTGACTTCTCCTTTCACAGGTCATCCTGAGAGCTGGTTTTAAGGAGCTGTTAACATTTCATTTTGGAAGCCAGTTATCTCAATGTATCAATCTTTCCAAAGGCCCACATCTCTGCTGCACAGAAGAGTAACGAGAGCACGCACAGCCTAACTTTGCATCAGGGGACATTCCCTCCTTCTCCAAATTAGCTTTAGCTTTGCCAAGGCTGTTCGCACCAGCTGTATCCTCCTCCTAATCCCACTAGAGCTCCTAAGATGCCAAAAAATCTGTTCCCGGGCATGTTTAAACACCATGACTCCTAAGCAGGTTTTGTGCCTCTCTTACACTCAGATCCTCAAAGATACATGTGACAGTTTCCATCTCTCATTTTAAGAGTAATCTCCAAGAAATATTTCCATTCTGTATTTGAAGCAGTCCTTGGAACAAGGTCCAGAGCCTCACTTTTTCTCCTCTGGGCAAATGACCTCCTCACTTAATGCTTTCCTAATAAATAAAGGCATACTCTATTCTGAGCAGAGCAGCTTTGCAGAAACCTGGGTTCCCCTCACCTTGGAGGGCCTGCGGATGAGGGAACCTTCTTGAGAAGACGGGATGGATCTCGGCTCCTTCTAGCACAGGAGCTGCTCTATGCACTGAGCTACTGATGAGGAGCACGCACTCCAGTTCCACTTTCTGAAGGAAAGGGTTCAGCCACTTAGGTGCCAACTCAGCTCTGAAACAGAGTGCTAAGTGCTAGAGAGAGTGAACCAGAGTGAGGAACAGGCATCCTAGCATAGCGTAAAGCACAGGACTCAGTTCAGCATTACCTATGAGGCAAGCTAGGTGATTCATCTCGCAGCCTCACTGGTGTCCTTTGACGGGGGTCAACAGGCACATTGGTAAAGGAGATGCAGTTTCCCTTTCTAGGTTTTTAAGAGGTTTCTGACAAAATCCCACTCCAAAGGGCCTTAGAGAAAACAAGCAGCCAGGGAAGGTGCTGGAATGGAGAAAAGGCTCAGTACAAGATCAGAAACCAGTGAGGAGTACATGTGGCAATTGGGGAAATAGCTGAAGCTCTGCAGAGGTCTGCTGCGGCACCTGCACTCTTCGCCATAACCACAGGTAACATGGACAAGAGGGTGACAAAGCTTCCTAACGACATGCAGGTCATCAGGGGTAAGGGCCAGCTGCCAGGGATGGCAGGCTACATGACTGGGTCATAAATCAGCAGATGGAGAAGTGTGCCGATACAGAAGCGTGAGTGGGAGTAAATAATCCACATGCTGCACACGCGGTGATGGGCTCTGGCCATTGCCACTAGAGATCCCGAGCCCTGCGCAGGTTCTTCCATGAAAAGGGCAACTCAGCATTCAGGAGCAGCCAAAAAAGCAAAATAACTGCCAAAAACTACTAGGAACAAAGCAGAAAACAGAAAAAAAGTTGTTTCCTACATCTGGGGAAACTGCAGCCATCAGCACTCCCACGCTGCAAGAGGCACATCCCAGGATAGAAAATACACCTTCCTGATCAATTCTACCAGGCTGGAGACAGGACCAGGCAGACCTTTGGTCGGGCCCCATATGGTGGCTCTCTGTGTGATTTTTGAGGAGATTTCTCTTGGGTTCCAATGGGGAAGCTGTGAGTCCCCATGGGTGGCTGGGGAGTGGGACTGCAAAGCTTAGAGTTGCAAAGACTTTGGGTTTGCCTGTGCACATCTCCCCACCTCTCCAACCATGGTCGATGCTGAAGGTCTAACAGACCAGTATTATATTTTGTAATGACTACCAATTAATGTATCATAATGGAAAAATGACAAAACCCCAAAAACCTTTATTAAATCAGTTTTTAAATGAGCATGTTTGGTGAAAATGGCATTGCACGTATGGATTTTTAGATGCTATTTGGGAAACTAAGAGTTTAAAGCACTTTCTTTAAATACTTTGCTTTTACAGTAACAGATAATAATTTTACTTAATTTGATCATGGAATGGCATGACTAAATTAAGAATAAATCAATACAGCAGATAGTTTTAAAATCCACAATAAGGGTTATTTTAAAGAACAAAACCAGGGTATTAACCTATTAGGTCAGAAGGTGTGAATTTGCTTGAGACTACAGAATAAGGGATGGAATGGGGAAAAGTGCATGAACACAGATTCAGAGCAAGACAAATGCAGTCTGAGTTCAGACCCTATTCTGCCATTGGAATTCATAATGTAAATTAACTAATTACACAAAATAAAGTGTTACAATAATCTATGCAGGATATTCAGACTTATCTGATCATCTCACCTTAATTTCACCAGGATAGGAAATAGGTCTATTGGCTCACAGGCAATCAAGATGATTCTCCTGCCCTCTTGCCCGTGGAAATCTCTTCTGTATCACTGTGATACCACCAGATCATCCACACAGCCTAACTTGTACAAAATAGGCATAAGTTTCTTGTAACAGGTACTCTCAGATCCTAAAGTATTATTCACAGATATAGCATTTTCTATCACTAACGATTATCATATATTAACTCCCATTTTATCCTGTGTTAAATATGAAACCTAAGCTTACTACAAGTTGGAATTAAATAACCTGCACATATTTGTTGAAGATACACTAAATTCTCCTCCTTAGCGTGCATATTTCTTTCCTTCTCTGTCAAATACTCCATCGAGGCTTCCTGCAAAATATGTATTCTAATTCCCATTACTGAACCAGAGAGAGCTGAAAAATTATCAACTCCTTACTGCAGCAATTTGGACTTTAATCCATTTAATTTATCTTTGGAGGCAACTGCTTAGAAATTCTATTAGAAGTGCTGCACTTGAATGGGCCTCATTAAAATAAGATATTCCATATCGTGGGGTGGGGAGATCCCCTAAATACTGTCCCTTTTATTATTAACCAGAACGCATGACTGGAGTCCAGAGTGAAAATGGAAGATACTGGGTGCTCATTACAGTATCAGCATTGTGGTATTGGAAAGTAACAGCCATAGAAGCGTGTAAAGAATAAATCTGATTATGGGATACACATTCTTGATAGTATGGAAAAAGATACTATTTTCTTCCTCGTTATTCTGCATTCCTTTCTTGAACACAAATTGGACTGGAGCTTACAGTAAGCTGTGTGTGTAAGGCCAGGTCTCTGTGAGTTTCGCCATTGACTTTTGGGAGACCTGTATCTCTATGCAAGCAGAATTTCCATTAGAACAAAAATAAGCTATGATCAAAACTGTATTCTGGGCAAATTTTCATCAGAGTCTGTGCAAATCTCATCCTGAGCAAAGGTTTGAGAGATGATTGTCCGTTCTGGTGAAATAAACCAAACTGGATTCTCTGCAGGCAGCTACTGTATTACTTAGCCAGGTGGTTTGAGTGCCATGCGTCTTTCTTGAGTAACAGTTGTGCCTCCAAGGGAATTCAACTACTTATACTAATATAAATAGCACATCTATGCAGGTATTTACATTAAGAGGTAAGTGAATTCATGCTCACTGTGGAGGCTATGTTGGTTGCATTTTACCAAAAACAGGAGGATGTTCTTTCTCCTTTATGGAGCTTGGCTTTCGAGTAAACACAGTTTTAGCCAGAAGACTTTGCTATTGCCCCTTGTCTTCTTGCATGCTGAATTCTATCTCCGGTTGATTTTTCTCTTAGAAGCTAAAGAGTTAACCTGCTATTGAACTTCAAACACACTGCTTTATTTAGGTCCTAAGTTCAGACCAAGATAGTTGGAGCATCTATTCTCTGTCAACCAATGAGCAGATATTAGAGTGGACTTGACATGGACTCGAGCGTGCTCACAGTGGATGGAGTAACGTGTGTATATATATATATATCCAGAGAAGTCCCCACACGATTTGCTGCTCAAGTATCTACCAGCAGGAAGAAAAGGATGCCTCCTCACCTCTCACCAGCAAGCTCAGCAAAAGCTGGGTCTCCTTTGATAACAAAGCTGGTTTGGCTAGACCCCTGTGGGCACCAGGGCACTCAGCATAACTCTGAGCAAAAATACATTACATGCAAAAATTCTAGTTTCTCTTTTCTCTCTGATATTTGCCTCTTCCTTTCCCCACTGAGAAAGGCTTTTGCAGCCTGTAATTCCTCACTTGTTTCAATCAGCTACAGAAGACAGACGCATGCCTTTTTCAGTCATAAATACAACACTGTCCTTGGTGAGACTTGCACTAGGGAATTTGACATGATTGTGGAACAGGCATTTCTAGATTATATTTCCTGACTTTTGTACTCTCCATGAGTGAATTACAGGGTTTACAGGGCTGTGATATTTTATTTTATTTTATTTTATTTTATTTTATTTTATTTTATTTTATTTTATTTTATTTTATTTTATTTTATTTTTTTGAGGAGGTTTTTGGCCAGAAATAATGACACTGAGCAAAATGCATATCTGTTACTTTAAGAAGAGTCAACATATAGGTTGTGTAGAACCAAAGGGTGCTAGATCCCATAGCAAAATTCATGCCTTGAGTAGGACTCACAAAATTTCCAGGCTAGGTAACCCGTGCATTATGTTCAGGTAGAGTGGATCCAAGTTCCTGGAACTGGGAAGTTAACATCGGAGGTGGTACCTGGCTTCTTCAATACATGGTGCCAGCAGCTTTGGTGGGCATCTCTGCCTAAAAGCAAGCAATCTCTGCACTGCTAAAAACACTTTGTTTCCTGTTGCCTTTGATCTTATGCTGCAGTGGTTGTCAGCAAAAATCAGTGAAGATTACAAAGTAAATCTACTCTTTTACTGGCCAAATTCCTGCTTCTGCAGGATGCTATCAAGGTCTGCGGTGGCATCTCACGGTTTATAATTAACAAATATTAACTGGGCTGTGGACTAAAGGTTGGCGTTGGTACTCCAGCCAGTTGGATGGAGTTGCTTAACCTGTAAGTGAGTGTGCTGGGAAAGCAGCTATATATGAGGTTTGTAACTGGGAGACTGCTGGGGAGTATGTGTTGAGCTATCATAGACTTTTATGTTGAACTACTAGTGTTTTCTGAACTGTGGCTCTTATACTGAACTGCTTCTATGCTACAAATCCTTACACGGAACTGCTTCCATGCTACTGTCTACAATTGTCAGCCGTTAGGAAAGACTGACAAAATTTCTGGCAGCTGAAAGAGTAAACTGCATCCTGGGGTGCATCAAGCACAGCATAACCAGATGGTCAAAAAGGGTGATTATCCTCTTTTCAGTGTTGGTATGGCCTCACCTTAAGTACTGTGTGCAGTTCTGGGCCCCACAATTTAAGAAGGATGTGAAGGTCCTTGAATGCATCCAGAGGAGGGCAACAAAGCTGCTGAAAGGGCTGAAGGCATGTCCTCTGAGGAGCTGCTAAGGACTTGGGTTTGTCTAGTTTGGAGAAGGCTGAGGGGTGACATCATTGCTCTCTACAGCTCCCTGAGGGAGGGATGTGGAGAGGGAGGTGGTGATCTCTTCTCCCTGGGATCCAGTGATAGGACACATTCAAAGCTGTGCCAGGGGAAGTTTAGACTGCACACGAGGAAGCATTTATTTACCGAGAGGGTGGTGAAACACTGGAACAGGCTTCCTAGAGAGGCAGTCGATGCCCCAAGCCTGTCGGTGTTTAACAGACATTTGGACGATGCCCTGAATAACACACTTTAACTTTTGGTCAGCCCTCAAGTGGTCAGGCAGCTGGACTAGATGATTGTTGCGGGTCCCTTCCAACTGAAATAGTCTATGATCTATGAAGATCTCTTCTTTTACAGGAATTATAAAATGAAAACAGAAGACGAGTGACACATTCTTGTGACTTCATATTTATTTTTTACTAGTTCTTGTTCCAATTTGTCATGGGAGAAATCAATAATTAAATAGATGGATTAGTAATCTGCTTATTTTTTGAGAGCAAATGCCTAAATTGATTCAAGACGACTAGACAATGCATCTTGCTTCATTAAGGGATAAGTGGGTGAAATGTAATGGCCTGTGATCTACAGAAGGTCTGAGAAGATGATCCAATGGTTGCTGTTATTCTTAAGTTCTGTCACTGTAAATGAAACTGTTGTCTGTCCGTACTGTGTACATATTGGATCCTTTCAGCCACTAAAGTAAGGAAGCTTGAATAAATCTTTAATAACTTATCTTTCTGCTTCGTGATGCATTAAAGCTCCTGCTCTGGCATCACTTTAGTAGCATAAAATGGTCTCATTTTATTCTTGTATCATTTGGAGAGGGGATATAAAGTGCAGAAGTAATGAGTCACCCCCAAACCTGTAGCTTATGAGTTTGCACAGGCAAGATGGTACACAAAACAACCAGTGGAACGCCATTCAAAGATGAGCTGGTGGGAATCCCCAGTGAGTAAGCCCAGCACAGCTAAGAGTGGCTCGCTTTGAGTCTGTTTAAAGCCTAAGAAAGCACGGTGCCATTTTGGAAGGGAGCCAGTTGTTACGCAACAAGAAACTCCTCACGCCTTTGGAACAAGATCTTGATATCTGCTCACATACGCTCTTGTGTTAACTGAAAATACTGCAAGGAATAGGAAAATTGGGCAAAAGTTGCCCTGGTGCAAAGCCAGAGCGTAACTACTGTCTACATGCACTTAACACTCAGTACCCACAGTGAACATGGAGGAGGGTAACCGCGTTTCCATCAGGGGAGTAAGTCACATTGACTTTACCCTGTAATAACAGAGCACATGCTGGCAGGTACCATGGAGCAGCAGGCACGCAGCAAATTTACACCCCCATTCACTCCAGTAGCTGTACGCAAACTTGTTACCGGTACCTTAACCCTAGATCATTCACTCCATCCCAGCTCAGCTCAGGAGCAAGCAAAAGCTGCTGCTACCAACTATGCAGAAAACACAGGGTGGGTTTGATGGTCTCTGCCCTGATCGTGAACGTTCACATATAAGACTGTCTTCCGTGCAGGAAGACAGGCTGATCAAAAGCGAACATTTTGCAAATTACTCCCCGCAGAAGCGAGCACACGTTCCTCACGAAGGCCACTTCAGCGGGGAAGCAAACACCAGCCCACAGCCCTGGCTGAGCCACCAAACCACTGGCCCCTCCTGCTCTCCAGCTGCCTCTGTTTTCTAGAACGCATGAGCACTCCACACTTCTATAACCTACAGTTCTCACACAGGAATGATCAGTAGGCACAATTCTTGCTTCTACAAATGCTAACTCCTGGGTGAAATTTTCACAGGGTTCATTGCAGTGCTCAGGCAAAGTACAAACAAGTGCTGCCTGACCTCCAAAGCCTCTAGATGCCAGCAGGAGAACACTGCTAATAGGTACACAGTACTTATCCGGACATACGTATTTATGCAGCATTTCAGCTTATTTCCCAAAAAGGAAGCTTTAGCAGGAATTTGAAGTCACTGACTTGAGTAAAAGAAGTCTTCTCACACCCCTATCGCACCCGTTTGTGGCAGTCCTGTCCCGTGGCCAGAACATATATGGGAAGTTTGGAGATCTATTCATATCTATTGTAAGCCTTTTCTTGCCTGCTCTGTGAAAAGATGTGCTGCTTGTTTTCAGACAAGTTGCCTCATTCTGCAGTTTCTCGGCTGCCCCATCTGCAAAATGAGGATAATAAGAACCACATATTTTAAGGAAGCAGACTGCCACTCATGGAAGTTTTTGCTGTGCTTGAGATCTTCAGTTTCTGCTTGCTGAAGAAGTGGAAAAGATTTATTATTAACGTGATTACAGTGTTGATACACTTGTGATGAATTCCCTGCAGGCATGCAATATATTAAAGGCCAAATTCATTTCTCATTTGCACTTGTACAAATTCCCGGCAACTCCAGTGATGCGGACAAGGTTACTCCAGCTGAGCACGTGGCAGAATCTGGCTCCACAGCATTCAGTTTAGATATTTACATGTAATAAAGGAAAGCAGAGAGGTATCATTTGAGTGATAAGCAACTTTAATATCACTAGTCATTCTTCCCGATAGAAGAGTGCAGAGGAAACATGCTATGTGGGGAGGCTGCAATACCATTTCTTTGGTGCTGGAAGTCTGGGAATGAGTGGATCTAAGTAGGGGTTAATAATTAGTGAAGGATGGGTTTTCTCTGGCAAGGTGATTGTCCTGCAGCTCCTCATGAAAGTTGGTGTCATCCATCTCTAGAAGATCCCAAGATGCAGAGCCGGAATGGAAATATTTACCTTCCCATGGAAGGGAAGCCAGTCCTCAAAGTACAATGTGCTTCCCGGTACAAATCGGTTGAAAACAGCCAATTGGCTGGTCTGAGAGAAATGGCCAGGGCAGTACGGATGGAAACCGGTGAGAAAAACAACATCAGAGAGATGGACAAGCACAAAGCAGGCACCAAGCCTACATTTCTCAAGATATGAAGTGTGTGCAATGGTACCAGCCACACAAAACACATGGTATGGTTACTGCCCGTCTGAATGATGCATGTAGATACAGTTGTCTTGAAAAGTGCTGGTACAGCAGGCTCAGTGCATACTGATGATTCAATCTCTGCAATAATTTGAAATGGTAGTCACGCTTCGGAAAGCGCACAAGTCCTTATCTCCTTTTTAAAGCAAAGAAGCTACTGCACCGACAGGAAAATAGAGGGAATGCTGGAAGGCTTTACAGCAATGCATATCAATGAAAGGCTCCTCTTGGCTAACTCTCTGAGAGTGAAACATATCCTAGTGGTTCTGCCAAAGATCCTTGAAGTGCTTTGATGGTGGTTGATAGGGGAGAAAATAACCATAACTACAAAGCGGAGGAAAGTTTTTGTTGCTGCAGCACTGGCTACGCCTTTGCAAGGGACTTGGGCTACCAGAGAACTTCAGGATAGCAAATCTTTGCCAGACGTATGGCAGCTGGACCAAGGGAAGCAAGCAGTCCACAGATTGCCCACTGCTTCTCTTTAATTTTGCCTATAACTACATCTTGGCTTTTTCATATGGCTCTAAACATCAGCTGGCAAAATTAGTCAATATTAGTCTGAAATAAAATGTTGTCAGTTGATTTGGAAAGAGTAGCTCTCAAACAAAGCCAGTCTGTTTCACTAAAAGGAGGCAAACGGCAAAGGAAACTCTTACCTGCCTCTGTACAACCTCTGGGCCCTATCAGATGCCACCAAGGCAATTTAGAATTTGCCACTGATGATAACGGGAAGAGAATGTCAAGTAAGGAAGTGTATTGGGTTTGCATGGCAAGGTTTTGGTAGCATGGGGACTTCTGTAAGAAGCTGCTAGAAGCTTCCTCCATGCCCAAAAGAGCCAATGCCAGCCAGATCCAAGATGGACCCACCGCTGGCCAAGGCCAAGTTCATCAGTGATGGTGATAGTGCCTCTGAGATAACAGAGTTAAGAAGGGGGAAAAAAACCTTTACAACGGCAGCCAGAGAAGAAAGGAGAGAGAATATATGAGAGGAACAACTCTGCAGACACTTACAACAGTGAAGAAGCAGGGGCAGGAGATGCTCCAGGCATCCTGCAGCCCCTGGAGAAGACCATGGTGAGGCAGGCTGTCCTCCTGCAGCCCATAAAGGTCCATGGCAGAGTGAATATCCACCTGCAGCCTGTGGAGGACCCCACACTGGAGCACGTGGATGCCCAAAGGAGGCTGTGACCCCGTGGTAAGCCCATGCTGGAGCAGGCTCCTGGCAGGACCTGTGACCCCATGGAGAGAAGAGCTCACACTGGAGCAGGTTTGCTGGCAGGACTTGTGACCCCGTGGGGGACCCACACTGGAGCAGTCTGCTCCTGAAGGTCTGCACCCTGTCAAAAGGACTCACGCTGGAGCAGTTGGTGAAGAACTGCAACCCGTGAGAAGGACTCATGTCGAAGAAGTTTAGGGAGGACTGTCTCCTGTGGGAGGGACCCTAAGCTGGAGCATGGGAAGGGTATGAGGAGTCCTCCCCCTGAGGAGGAAGGAGCAGCAGAGACAACATGTGATGAACTGACCACAACCCCCCATTCCCCATCCCCCTGCGCTGCTGAGGAGGTAGAGAAATCGGGAGTGAAGTGCAGCCCGGGAAGAAGGGAGGGCACAGGGAGGTGGGTTTTTTATTTGTCATTACCCCAACTCCGATTTGATTGGCAATAAATTTAACTAATTTCTGCATGTTGAAAGTGTTTTGCCTGTGACAGTAATTGATGAATGATCTCTCTCTGTCCTTATCTCAACTCATGAGCCTTCCATTGTATCTTCTCTCCCCTGCCCAGCTGAGGAAGGCAGTGATAGAGCACCTTTGGTGGGCACCTGGCCTCCAGCCAGGGTCAACCCACCACAGGAAGGAAAAGTCCAACTAGGTCAACAAAATCCCTGGTGGACAGCGATAGAGTATCTGAGAGCTGATATGCAGAGTGGAGTTGGAAATGCTTGAAAGGATGCAATTTTATGGCATAGGGAAAGACTGCTTCTGTTTCTATATAAGGTAGGTATTAAACTGTATTTGAACTGGTAGAAGAGGAACGAGATGACCCACATTTCAAAGCTGGAACCTGGTGGGTTATTATTATTTATGATTCATAAAGCATGTGCAGTGCACCAAAAGAAAGGGAGACATGCTCCCTGCCCATAGGAACCTTCAATGCGAACCTTGAGAGAAACACTCCACTGTGCACAGGGCTAACTCCAAGGGCTTTTATTTATTATAATTATAGTGTAATGAAGATCAGGCTTGCTCTTCTTTTGGTCAGAAAACTGAGATCCCTTTTCCTATCTCTAGAGCAGGTGTGGTTTTTTTTTTTATTGGAGGAATGCAACAGCTGGATTCTCTGTGAACTGAAATAACAACCTTTAGGTACTCCTGATTTTCCACTTTTACTTGCTGATTTTAGTTCCTTTCCCCCCCTTAGGCATTCCTGCATTATCTCACTTTCTCCTCCACAGAGCTATTGCTACCATTTTTTCTTCTCCTTTCTTTGTTCCTCAGTTTTTCACTATTACTTTTTTTCTTCTTCATGAGCTTTTTGTGGAGTCTCAAATTCATATTTTACCTCTTACTGTTAATCATTCCCTTTTTTGAGTCATTCTTCCTCTTTATCTCATCTTGCTCATCCCTTTCTGCCTCTCCTCCCTCCATTCCTCTCAGCCAATCTTTTTCCTTTCACCAGCCCCTGTCTCTCAACCAACTACCACATTCTCCAAACCAGTGGCTTCCTCTTTGCCCCTCCTTCAGGACCTGAGCTCTGTATCCACCCCTCAGATGGGCTCCTCTTCCCAACGTGCACCCTCCTCTGTTATTCCTGCCTCCCCTTCACCCTCTCCATCTCACCTGGTCTGCCTCTCTAGCACATGGCCTACAGATTTCTACCCAAGATTGCAGTTCCTCACCCCAGAACTCCCCACCGGCTATGCCCAGAGCTTCAGAGCTCCCTGGGAGATCCACCCAAACACATCTGCCCTTTTCAAGGTCCCCATCCATGATCCCTGAAAGTCTCCAAAGACCCCTGTGGTCCCTGAACATCCGCCAACCCTCTACTGCTGTTGGGCTCATAATGTCGCTCCTAGCCACAGATCCCCAACCTCTCTGCTACCATGCAACCAGCTGGATTGGCAACCAGAAGTGAGGACAGATGGTCAGTACATCGGGCAGTGTCCCACCCGTTGGAAGTGACACCTGTCCAGCATGCCCCCTCCTGCCAGGGGTCCCGCCTGGTACTTGCTCAGGGGCTTGGGGCTGCTCCAGGACCCCGAGGGGAGCTCCAGGAGAGGAGCTCTGCCTCTGGAGAATGAGGGAGGGAAGAGCCAGAGCAAAGCAGGGTGAGGGACAGGGCTGGGTGCCGCTGATGCTCGGCAGCGGGGAGAGCTGCGCGACCCGTGGGCGAGCGGCTGGGACCCCCGCCGCCCACTCGCCCACCCACGGGTCGTGCAGCTCCCCCCTTCGCCAGCACCGCACCTGGTCGCCCCGGAGCATCCCTGTCGTGGTACCCGGTGGCCCTGGAGCATTCCCCGTCGCGGCACCTCGTCTCCCCGGGGATACCCCCGCGGTGGTACCCCCATCCCGCTCCCAGCCGTCATCTTTTACCTTCCACTTTGGTAAGGGTGAGGACGGGGCTGTTGCAGGCGCTGAGGGGGGCCACCCTGGCCGAATGCTTCTTCATGGCGAGCCCGTCGCCGGCGGCAGCTCCCCGCCGCCCCGCGCCTACATCCTGGCG
>VWZZ01004447.1:121529-165506 GCA_013399095.1 Psophia crepitans
CCCGCAGCGCACCTGCTGCCCCGGGGCCGCGGGCGCCTTCTCGGGCAGCGCTCCGGCAGGGCTCGCAGGGAGCCCGGGCCGTATTGCGGCTGCGGACACCGCTGCCGCTCCCCGCTGGCGCGCCGGACTCCCCGGAGAGAGCCGGCTTCCCGGCGGCGCTGAATTCGGCGGGGCGACTGCACCGCCCGGCAAGGGCTCCGGGCTTTGCATGGGCTGTTTCGGTTCCTCCTTACTGTCTCACAGGAAAGGATGATTTACGCCCTCCGAACCATTTTTTTATTTGCCCGTATTATGTCCCTCCTTTATTCTCCTTCAGGTCTACTCTTTGTCGATTTTCGCCCATGCCTTTAGTAATTTCTCCCATCCTTTCCACAGCCTTTTCTGTTCCTGCTGTGCCCTTTCTAAGAGGGAGACCAAAATCAGACACAGCATTCAAGACGAGGGTACACCATTGATTCACCAACAAAATTCCAGCGCTTGCAGCAGCATGCTCTGCAGCTTTCTTAACACAGCTCGCCAACTTCTTTTCGAGGTGTGAAGCAAAATACCTGCATATCTACACACAAGGTAGATAAAAAGTACTATTTCACAACTGGACGCTGCACACACGTAGCAACTCCCCCCCCCGCCCCAATAATGTTAAGACCTCCAGTCACAACACGCCAACAATGTATGGTAGATTTACCCTTCTGTTGATACGCAAAAGTCTAACTGGTATTAATTAACAAGACTTAATGCAAGTGGATCCAGGAGAGAACAGATTCTAATGAATGAATAGGAAACATGGAAAAAAAGATTCCGCCTCTATAAGCCAAGAATCGGCTTTCACAAGACGCTGAGCACAGTGAGCTCAGCCCCCTTCACTCCCAGGGATTTCTTCTGAGGACATGAAAATACTTGGCACGTTTACCAAGTTCAGATACGAGGTGCATCAGCAGACAAAGGTGCAAATACTCAACATTTCTCAAGACTGGGTAAAATTAAAATGAGTGGACTTTGCAAACAAGACCAGGCAGCCATTGATACTCCACAAACATTCCCAAGTATTTGTTAATTATATAAATACTGGCTATTGAAAAGCAGCCCCAGCAGATTGTTTAGCAAACCGTGGGAAAACACCACCTTACTTGTGCTGGCCTGTCAGCTCTCTGTATGTAAGAGGCGAGCTTTCCTGGTGGATCAGATCCAGACTTAGTTTGCACAGGTCTCCTCTGGTGATCTGCAGTCTGATGACACTCAGGGGTGGTTTGCATTTCCTATGCCTCTTCATGTCAGCCTTTGGGATGGGCTTTATGAAAAACAAATCATTAGGTTCCGGTCAAAATGATCCTTCAGGAGAGTATATTCATGTGCTCAGTGCTGAGACCACAAAAGCTCATCTTGGGCAAATAAAAAAAAACAGGCTTTCATGGTTATTTCCAGGCCTTCTTAGTAGAATTATCTGATCCATTCAGCTCCAGCTGAACATCTTGTTACAGATCATAGGCATGTTGGGAACTGTGGGTCCATCTTGTTTCACTGCGCTGTTTCATTTTGGAGTCCAATTAGTTTCTGATGTTTGAAAGAAGTTACTCAAAAAGAGGCAGATCTCACCCTGGGTGGTTCTGTCCATGAAATATTTTGCAATGTCGCAGTGCCTTTTATCTGACAATTTCAAAGCACGTTACAAAATGTTAATTGATTTTCTACTGCCTCTGTGAAGAAACTTCAGGCTCACTGGTGGGTAAAATACAGCCACAGAATCTAAGCGACTCCCTCAGATTCAGATGACCAAGTAACACCAGTAAAGAACAGAACACAGATAACCTTGGCTGGCTTCTGCTCTGAGCTTACCTTCCAGGATCATCTAAGACTCTGCTATGTAAGCAGGAAACTACTACATCATCATTTTACATCCAAATTTCACCCACTTTTCCTATAGGTAAATGGCTGTGCAAGGCAGGACAATCAGACTTCTCTCTTGGCTGTATCTTGTGATTAATGGGACATTCATAAGAGTTAAAAGGATATTTATTAAAAAGTCTCTGTTGCCGGGCACTTACACTCTTTCCTTTCTGCAAGGTTTATGCTCACTTCATTTTTTAAAGGAAGGACACAGTAAGTACATTATTATACTTGGACTATGGTGCTGCTCACCTAGAGAATCGCACTGAAAACAAGACAATTGTCTTTTTGATGGCATGTTATTTTAACTTTGCACATCTTTAATATTGCAGGATTTGTAGAGTTAACATGTTTCACCTTGCAATGTTTTATTTAAGTGTAGAACTTGAAACGTCAAAGACTTGTATGGCAGTAATTATCCCCTGCGGCTGGCTGGACCTCTGCTTGCCTGGGTGAGGCTGGTGTCCAAGCGTGCTGCTTAGCCGAGGCTGGCACACCTCTGCCGGCTGGTGCTGTGACAGAGCAAGGAGACATCTAAGCCTTCAAACCTCCCGTCCCCCTTCCTCTTCTGACGGTGCCTTGCACCACCGCAGCACTCAAGCCTCCTCTCCTCAGTGTTCAGTTTAGTCACCCCTGAGAAGCTTTCAAGGGCACTGAGGACAATTAGTATCCTGTTAAGACTGGTTTCACACTGGGGACAGGATATCCAGCCACTTGTGGGCTTTGGGAAGTCTTTTGCCCAACACGTGTGTGACCAGCTAACTGGGGCTGATGCAGTCTGACATGGCTCTGCTCGACCCTGATCCCAGAGCATTTTAACTCTGTCAGGGCTTCTCTTGCTGCCCTTCCAGCACACACCAGGGATCCACACCAGGCCCCTGTCTTACCCTGTGCATAAAAATATCAGCCACATAGCAAAATAACAAAAAGTTGTGTTTATTTACTGAAGACTAGGGTGCCTGAGGACTGTATTCCAGGGGCTCTACAGCGAGAGCTGCACTTGGCAGCGGGCTTGTTACTTTCTGTAATTTGTATCACGCAGCAGCCTTCCCATCTCCCTAAGCCTTAACACGTTTGCTGCCAGATTACACTTCGCTTTACAAGAAGCATCTTACAGTATAAGCAATGCAAAACCGATGCACTCAGGGTACAATTTCGAGTCACATTTATGGCTTTTTTCCTTTACAACGCCACTCCAGTATCCAAGGGGCAACAGAGGAGGTGCTGGTGGATGTCTGGGCTAGGGAGAGCTCACAAATGGGGAGAGGAAACCCTCAAAGCCTGAAACACGGAGAAAGCAGATTTTCATTTCTGATCAAGAGCAAGGATGCTTCATGTGAAAAAGGCAAGGCTGGATTAAAAATCCAGGATGAGATAGCTAGAATTTGCCCAGTTTGAAGAATTTGTAGAATTTGCAGATCGATGGAACTGGTTTCGTTACAGGTACCCTTCTTCATTTTAGATTAAGAAATTATGGTAATTGGCTGAGGTTTTTTACACATAAACCTACATATGAGTGTGCTAACACCCAGCATCATACTGCTTTTAAGTTCGTATATCATCACGTTTTTTCTGAAAGATTTCTCATTGACATAGAAAGGGAGATTCAAGACAAAACTAAATTCTCATAGTTGTGTGCGACAACCTTTGATTTTTATCCTATTAGCCAGTTTGTTTAACCATCGTGAAAAATGTGCCCAGTTGGTAACATGCACAGCTGGTATTTTTCCAGTTCAGACATTTTCGTATTTAGTGTACTCATTAATAGGACATTTATTAATTTAAGTGCTTGCCTTACCACTGAGGGCAATAATTGTTGTGCTTAGCAACCCAAAAGGAAATTGAGTGTGGACTTCTACTTGTGTAGCCAATTTCCTAATAGAGCTCCATCTCATGCCAAAATGAATTAATCTGCCAGGAGTCAAATACAGGCATGAAACCGATACTGCTCACAATCTGTCGGGAACAGATCTTCCTTTCCTCTAATTTATTTGAAGTTATTTGGTGAATATTCTCCACAATTATTAGTCTGCTTGTGAGGAGCTTGTTTGACTTGAATGTTGTGTTAGTTTTGTTTGGCTGCCATCTAATAACTTACTTTTATTTACCAACTAAAAAACCACGGATGTCAAACAGACATTTCCAACACCAGCAATAGCTATTTTGGAGGTGAGGTTTGCTGTCCTGCAATCATTTTGAAATTTGCATTTTGATGCACTGTCTGGTGACCATCCACCACTCTTTTGTTTGCGTGTCTCCTGCATTCACAACCGTCCTCCGCTCAGAGCAAATACAGACTTTTGCCAAAGTTACACAGAGTCTTTCTCTGCAATATTAGCCTAGCTGTAAGGATGACGTCTTTCCAATTTCCCCTCTTCCACAACAGTTCAGTTACTTTCAGCATCATGTCTGGAATTCATAGAACGAGGCAGTGAGAGGAAGAGGAAGGATTAAAACCTGCCTGGCTAGAGCTGTTCACCAGGCTGCACTGAACAGAGACTGCTGAAGAATTCCTGCTATACCTGAGTGCCTTCTCTCCAGTTTTCCTCAGATATACAGTGCTACAGATAACAGTCAAATCTGAGGTGTCCATAGAAGCTGCAGATTGTATATACGACCATATATCCAACAGTTCCTAGACACAGACATAAAGTCCTGGTGAGAAAAACTTCTTCATGTATTTTTTAACCCTCTGTTTATAACTGCTGTAAGCATTACTGGAAGAGACAGCACTGATGAATTTTATTTCCAGACCTCATAAAATATTAACTTTTTTCAATGTTTTCTGAGAAACTCGCCTGGTTTTGTGCATGAAGAACAGCTGCGTTTTAAATAATCCTTGTGGATTCCACAAAATGTAATAAAAAAATCTGGTTTAACACTCAGAGTTTCAACACTGGACTATATAACTTCAATTTTCAGACTCATGCTTTAGGATTTTGACAGGAAACATTCATGTCTTAACCATATTGTGGAAAGGAAACATTTTGTCAATTTTTATGCTATTGTGAATTTTAAAGAGAAGTTAATTCAGTGCCCATGGGCAGATATGGGATTGTGCAGTTTTGTGAACGAAGTCCTTTTACAAGGGAATCAGATATTTGCCAAGCTGCCAGCTGCTTCACACCTGTCTGACGCTGCCGGGGGTCAAGGGCATCCCATAGTCACTCAGTCTCAGCCTTCATTGTCTTCAGCAGCACAGGGGAAATGAGAACTGGTATTAGCTCAGGGCAATACTTCCTCAAACATGGGCATGCAGGAGGAATATGAGAGAGACTACTCATTTTCTGAAGGTCACTGATTCTCCTACGACCAACAGTAGATTGGTGTCTAAAGGTGGACGGCCCATGAATACAATGCAAATTCGCATGGCTCTTGTCACAATCACACGATGCCCAGGTAGCTCCTTCAGTGGACGGGCTCTGGACCTTCACCTCTCTACAGGTGCAGTTTAAGGGCAGTGCCCACTTTTGGACCAGATGGCTCAAGAACAACCCATTGTGTGGCGACTGTGATTGTTCACCTGCAAAGGTTTTCCTTTAGGAGCTGTGATCTGTAATGAATATGGTGCTCAGATCACCTAAATATACAGCATTTTTTTATACTAGTGGTGGGAACACAGGAGAAACTGAAAAGGAATAAACCAGTAAAACACTTAAGATGCCCATTTGTCTTCCTGCAGTTTGTCATTCCAGAGGAACACCAGCAGGCTCAACAGTTTTGCCTGGTAGAAGCTGCTCCTCGCTAGCTGCTCCTGACAACTCCACCAACCCTCCTTCTGTCTCTTGTCACTTTTTCGCCATTTCAGATGTCGATTCCCAAAGCTAGGAGTTCCCTGTGCAGTTGTGGCTGGAGATGAGGAAGTAGTGTTCTCATATCCTAACGGCCTGGCTGTTTTTCTAATGACCCTCCTGGGTTTATCAGGCGATTCCTTTTCCTTGCATATTTGCATATGGAATGCTGTCTAACTACGAGACCTTAATGACCCCAAATCATACAAAATACATCATTATGCCATCAATATCTGCAATTCAGTAAGAACAATTTCTTAACCCTCTCATTATCTAGGTTACATACATTATGAAAAATAGCTGGGCACCACCTCTATGTTCTTCACCACCAGCCCACTCCTGGCCAGCTGTCTTTCTAAAGCACTGGATGTGAAGGGCATTTAAATGTAGTTGTGCATGTTTTCTGCCATCAGAAACAGCATGTAAACTGTGTTAAACCTCTACTGCTGTAACATCCCAGCTTAGGAGGACCTGACTCCTCTTGTAAAGAAGCAAGGGCCAGAAGACCGTGTTTGGCAGTAGCTCACACTTCTAGCATTGTAAAAAGATAGGTGAAAAAAATCTGAAGTTGAAACACATGAAAACAGAGTTAAAAAATCTAAAACTTAAAAACAGGATTAAAAAAATCTATTGTTCGGACTCTGGCTCAGAAACAAAAGAAAGAAGTTCAACCTGTGAGGCAAGCTTTTGTCCTCAAAGAAAAGGTTCTTTCAGAATTGACTAAGCAAATAAGCATATGCTCCTGGTCTCAAACACACAAGCAGAGACCATGAGAAGAGAAGACAGAATTACATTTTTTTTTTCTCCTTCTTACCTCAGTATTTACAGAACTCTGCACTGCCCTCCCAAGTAGTATCAGGCAGGAAAAGAACAACAAATGGAATTAAAAAGGGACATCCATCTTTCAGAAAATAACAGTAAAGACACTTCTGATCAAATATATCCATATTTCAAGTCACCCTTTTTATGGTCAGTGCTCTGACAAATTAAAGTTATACTGCCGGCTGCTTGAACCAAAGATCAGGTAGGATGTAAGCACTCCCAGTGGCCTGCGGACTGGAGAGGGTTTCAGCCTACAGCAATAACCTCACAGATATTTTCCAGGAAGAAAGCTGCTGCCTATCTAAAATCCAAAGATGCGTAAGAGCCAGTAGGTCCAGACCGATTCCTGTGTTGCCCTTTTACCAGGAAGACTGATTTTAAACACTTTAAATAATTACATTTTTCCTGGTCTCTTCTGTATACTCTGCACTTTGTCTTTCTTTTTGCTTTTTATGTCAGTATTTCTTTTGTTCTTTTTTCCTTTGTGTTGTCCTGTCCTTTCCTTTCCTCTTTCCTTTGTTAAATTTCTCCCAGTCCTAATACTAAAAAGCTTGCAATATGAACTGAATGCCACATCCACCTACAAAGTTACACAGATAAATGAAATAAACATTCACCTGCTTTTTTATTTTTTTTTAATTTATTGTTCACTTCCATCAAACCCGTTAATAGCTAGTACCGGGATTTTTGGAAGTATCTTAAACTTTACAATATGCAGCTTCAAAATAAATTTGCTGCAGCTATCCAGCAGCTGTGCACCTTTTTAGCTCTCCTCCCCTTTGCTCTCTGATTATATATTGCTGCCTGTGCACATCGTTCGGTTTGGCACACTGAGTTCCTCCTTCAGGCGTAGATTTATTTAAAAGGCATTACACAGGATGAACCTTTTAGCACCAAGTGCTTTGTAACTATATCTTCCCTACCCTGCAATCCTAATCACTCCAGTCTCCCACTTTTGGAGAGGCTAATTGCTTCTTCTTGATCCCACTGGCTACTTCTCTCTTTTTGGGGGGGCTTCTCCTCTTGTTTCTTTCACCTGCTATTAAGGGAGATATTAATACAGTTGAGCTATTGTATTATAATATGAGACAGCAACGCAAGCCTGCTTCCTAGATGAATACTAGGACACTGGGAAAAGGAAGAGAATGCTGGGGTGGGAATGCATATTATAAAATCTAAAAGCACCTACTGGTGTGTGCTAAGAGCAGTGGCATTGCGATCCTCCCACTCCATTTCAGGCTCTGCCATTACTGTAACATGGGGCATGAGTTCAGTTTCTGCCACAAGTTACTCATGAGTACCCTCGGACATAACTTAGCTACTTCCTTAATGTGCTTTTGAGGTCCTATGATGAAAAGGCCTGAGAACAGAAAAGCATTACTGTTATTAAGCACTTGGAGGATATTTAACAACCTTGCTACTTACAGTTCATCACCCCTTCTTAATAAAGGGGATGAATTTCTTACTAGTGCAAAAGGTGAATTTATCATTACTGCTGTTTGTCACTGGTTCAAGAATAATTAAAATCTTTAGGTTGTACGCTACATCTGAGTCTTTGAAATGACAGTGATGCAGCATTTTGTAGACCAAAAAGTACCCCTCTTATTTTTTTAGGTATTTATAAATTGCTTCAGAATCTTTATAGATTGCATGATTTTAACCTCACAACTGCATTGCTGAACAATACAATGTCAGATGAATTCCTACAGCCAAAATATGTTGCCTTATATTCATGGGAAACACCACAAAGAAAGTTTAAGCTCTTTGGGCTGCTTCAAGGCTATGGGACTTTTGATTAGAGAGTGCGGTCAAAGATAGAAAACGAGCTGTCTGCTCCAGGTTATGTCTGGATCTGAAAGTTAGGAGGCCTGTTCTGTCCCTTTGGAAAGGAGGCACTTTGTATGAAGGAGCATGAAGACAGTCAGGAGATTTATAACAGTGTAAAACTAAAATAATTCCTCAGATTTCAGTGCAGCGATGTCAGATGAATCCACAGGCAGCAAAGAGTATAACCTGCCTCAAATACCTTGCATTCCTGCAAATCTTACACTGAATTTGGTCTTTGACTTAGAATGCAACATTATGTTTGTAGTAGCCCTCAAAAACCAGTCATGAGTCTGAGGAAAACTGGATATTTTTTTCTAATACTTGGAAGAAACATGGCAGGCTTGTAATTATGTTCTCTTAGATGAATTTATTTAATCTAAAATAAGCAAAAAAAAACCCTTGTGGGTCTTTTAATTCTTCAAATTGGAATTTCAGTCAACATCAACTTATCTTTAAAAAATGCCATACACACTGACCAGGTGTTGATGAGATGGTCTAGTAGATTGCCTTTGATTTCAGCAGATATAGGGAAACCACATCCTAAGGGTCTGTGAAGGAGGTCAGGAAAGGACCAGAGAGGGAGTGATGGTTTCTCTTAGACACTCTTGTGCTTCTCTCTATTTTTAGCTGGGACTATACTATGGCATCCAAATTTACTACAGATATTTTCTTTTCCATCAGTCCACCTGGGTACAAGGTATTTGTGCTGTTTGTGAATGTCCCCTATGATACACAAGTTTTATCCTTTGTCAGCTTGGCTCCTGTCAACTTTTAGGGGTTTGCAGTTGCATGTTGTTGCAAAACGCAGAGATTTCTACAGTCTTCCTTGGAACGTGAATGTCCATTAGTGGATATTGCCTGTTTTGTCATGCAGTACAAGAAGAAAGCAGGCACAAAGGGTTCTTCCTGTCTCTTGCTAGCCAGTAATTGCTAAATCTGTACAGACTTTCTTAAAATAGGCATGAACATTTTTTCAAATGCTGGAGTAGAAACTTCAAGTTTCATGCTTACATGACAATGGCTGTAAGCATTGAAGATGTGTCATTCTGTGCTATAAGCCCTGTATTTTACACAATAACAAGCCAGCTCTTTATAAAGACCTACTGCTGCTTATCATTAATCCCTCAACTTCTAGACTGGATTTGGTTAATGCTTTTGGGGAATGAATCTGGATCATTAATTAACAGTACCAGGGATATCAGTAATAAGATTATGCACATGGTTTTACATTCCCATGACTCAGTTGATCTTCTTTTGAACTAATGGGAACTTTGCCATTGCATTCAATGTACTCAGCACTGGAACTGTCATTGCTGATAAAACAGTAATAATAAAATAGCTAAAAAGGAAACTAAATTTAAAAAGTAAACAAATTAAAAATATTAGCTCATAAAGTATAACGAGGGAGGGTCATGATAAGATGAACCCATAGGAAAGCTAAAAGACGTCAAAGCATTAGGCAGAAATATTCAAGATAGAGAAGGAAAGAGAGGACCACCAGACTGGATAATCCAAAGACAGATGGACAATAGTTGAGGCAAGCATCAGAAGACAAACACAAAACACACTCAGAATCAAAAATAAGACAAATATGGGGTTAATTCAGAAAACCTGAAGAACCTGCCTATTGTGAGGAAAGTCCATGTGTGCTTCAGATAGAGTGTGGGAATTCAGCAGATCCTGTTCCTTTCAGCTGGAGTAAAAAACAGGTTACTAAAAGCACAGATTTCTATTACAAGAAGGATCCTTGTCCTATAACGTGTTGTTTGGGGATAACATGCATCCTTGCGCAAAGAGATTCCCAACTTGTTCTTTGACTGCAGCTTGATCCCTTCACTGTGGTCACCAGGACAAATTCTTGAGAGAATCCAGCTGATTTGTATCCATCACACAGAGCAAACCTGTCAGATACAGCCACAGGAGCACTTGCTGGATGGCACATGGATATGAAGTAGGAGTGGTGGGGAGGAGACAGGCACTTTATCCCAGGCTTCCCTGGCTGCTACCATATGGTCTTAGCATAAGCCTAGGTGAACATCAGCTTCTGGCGTCACTTACAGTAGGATGAGGCATGCTCTGATCTTTGCTAGGAACTGGACAGACACCTGGGTGGTGGCAGGATAAGGGACCTGAGAGCAGGAGACAGCCTATCCATCTTCCTCTCGCCTGCACTGAACCTCCATTAGGGAGACACAGCCCCTGCACTGATAGCAGGATCATTCTCCTGATATCTGGAACAATGAAACCTTCCCCCTGGTGTGGCTGTTTGTGCTCCTCCTCCCTCTCCCACTCCCAGCAGATGCAGCTCTGGATCTCAGGCTTATTTCCACTGAACTGTGAAGCAGTGGGAAAACAGATTTATATCCTGCATATTATTTTCACTAGTGTTCCTCCAAGTGTAAATAAAGCATTACTATAATTCTGTCCTAGGGTTCTGTTGATATTAACAAATCACTTGAATTTTGCTCTAAGTAATTACAAGTACCTTTTATTGCAGTTACAGGCAGGGGGCAAATGCGGCTGGGGCCTTGTTGTTCAGATGTGCGTAATAATTCAGGCAGCAGCATATATTTCTTGAACTGCTTTTCTTTCATAGAACAGTCTAAAGCCTTCAGCAATGCCACATAGAGTTCCTCAAAGCTCTGAAACGTAAATCTAGGTCCCATACCACCTAATGGAAATAAATAGCACAAATGCCAAGCAATTTTTTTCCAATTAACTATGTATAAGTCACCTTGCAAATAACTTATAGCTCTTTCATGTAGTAACTCACTGAAAAGAAATAACTCTTTAGCGTCAATTTAAACCTGGCTTGGATATTAGCATTTCCAGTGCAAAATTTAACACAAACTGAGTATTGCACGGAGATCTAAAAAATAAAGCTTTAGACTGAGCCCAGGCTCTCTGGTTCTTTCAGACACCTCTAGGAATAAGCCAGAACTTCATCAGAAGTAAATATAAGACTTACTGTTTGCTCAGTCTTTCCCCCATTAATGGCATTTCTCCAGAATTGACTTTCTAGAGAGGATTAAAACAACAACAACAAACACATAAAGAACGGAAGGGCAAATCAGTAAGGAAATGCATTTACAGGAGACTGGAAGGTTATAAGGCCTCTCGGGCCTGATTCACCGAAGCCTTTAATCACCATGTCGGGCATAGCTAGTGCATTTAAAGGAACCTTAGAAACCCTAACTGAAAAAACATATATTCCCCAGGCAGAAGATTCTATATGGGAATTGACAAGCTTTTTGTTGGTTTCTTTTTCCCATCAAAAAACTGATCTTGTGCTCTTTTCCAGATTGTTCAGATGAACAAGGGAGGTTGAGAGCAGAGAAACAGAGCCATGCCTGGAAGGCTTGTGTGAGATGGATGAAAGAATCAAAACACAGCTTTAAATCTACCAGGAGCTAAGGCCACTGCATGACTAAGCTTGAAATAAGTTCTTGCCAGTCAAACAGGAGGAAAGATGCTTAGTTTTGTTAACCAGGAACTCAGAATAGTTTTTGTCATCCCGGCATTTAAGAGCTACTCATATAATCACTGTGTGAAATAAGGTCACAGAAGGCGTATCTGTGGGAGATTTTTTTTTGAATGATACTTTCGTGTCTGACAAAGCAAACAGGGCATCAGCTGAAGATAACAATCCAAAGGCAGAAGACAGGCAGAAGCATACAGAACTTATTAGTGCAATTAAGGCGACAGAAAGGGAGGACATGAAATACTAACAAGGCAAATGTCAGGAGTGCAAGTTTGCTTTGCTGAAATAAATGCAACAGAGCTCAGTCCAAAATAGCATCCAAAATGATATTCACAGATAGTTTGCACCCATTTCATTATTTTAGCTGCGTAAAAATTTACTTGAAAACTACTTTAAAAAATAATAGTGTGTCTGCTGTCTGGACAGGATCCAGATATGGATCCCTTAGGCCAGTCTCTTCCCATTAACTGCAGAAGCACTACAGAGAAATTCCCCAAACTACAACTCTAGCTTTTAGAGGGATACATTTAGATGAAATGGGGCCCTTAATTTCTATGTTTCAGTGTATGTAAAACAGAAATAATAACAATAGTCACTGCTTCATCGAAGTTAATGTTATATATTTTAAGGAGTTCTGACCCTACTCTCTCCCCTCTGGCAGTCTATAATATACATAAAGATAAGAAAATAAGCTGTTTGCACTTTAGTCAATCTATGCCACCTACATTAAGCTTCACCCAATTTAACTGCCAGTAAACATCTTACTGCTGTCTAAATCCCTAAGCAGTAGGGATTACTTTAAGTTCTTTTGCTTAAAAACCAGCCTTATCTTGCAGAGGATCATACGACCACTCCAACACCTTGACAATGACATTCTATCTGATCACTGTAAGTACATTAGCATTGAGCCAAGCTATACATTTCTGTCTCACTACATGCTTATCTCCCCAATATATTATCAAACATTCATCATATTTTATTGCTAATCAGGGAGGAAATCTTAAACAACTCATCCTTAAACAAAAGTGTCATCTGTTTATCGCATGCTGCGGTCATTGACCGCCACCAGAATTAGTGTTCAACAGCTTGGATTCATTGAAAAAGCCTTTATCTGTGGTGTGGATATTCCATTCCCACCTATCATTCCCTTTCCAGGTCGTTGCATACGAAGTAAGAAACAAAAAAGGATATATTGTATTTCACAATGATTTTTACTCCTCCTATTAACCGCTTTTTTTCATTTGCCACAGAATGTCCTAAAAAGAGTTTTTAACTGAAAAGATACCATGTCCTATTGCACTACCAGCAAAATGACTGCATTTCAGTCTGCAGAGCTGCATAACAAGTTCAAGCAGTCTGGTCCCACTTCCAGATAGTTTGTAGTTTCAAAATTGTTTTCTCTGCTTCAAGGGAAGTCACTCGAAGTCACCAAAGATGTTGTAAATGTTAGCGTGGATGTCACTGGCAACAACCAGGGTCATTATGTTCGGCCTTTCTTATCAGTCTTTCATTCTTTTTACTCCATTCAGCATGGGCTTTAGAAAAGTATTTAAATCTCCAGTGTTTTTTATGTGTTTGAACTGGAGAAATTACGCTTTCTTTTTTATTTCCAACCCAGAATAAGTACAATGCATTTGGTAAAAGGAAATTGCTACCCAAAATGACTGCCAATGGCTGCCTGATCGATGCTGAGGGTTTGGGGGTTCTGGTTTGATTTTTTATTTTAATATTTTAAAAAATTTGGGGTGAAAGGCACTGAAGAGCAAATAGAAATAATTACTACTTCTCTTGTCGCTTATATACTAACATTCTCATTGCCTACTTGTATAGAATTTACAAACATGAACAAACTACATTTTAAAAAGAGATTAACAGAAAAATAGAAACCATGAATGGATCAAATGGGGGAAGGGAGTTCTTTGCAACTCCATTGGGTGCAGAATACCAAATACTCAGCAGTTTGCCAGTAATAGAGGGCAATGTGAGACTATCTACGGCTGGAATAGGACCATCTTAAAGAAGAAACAAGATGATTTTAAAAATGTTAATGACTACAGAAATTCCATAATTAGAATCACTGCTACTTCTGCTGCAGATAATACAGATGGATAAAAGGGAATAGAGATGATCCTCCAGGTTTACAGGAAAATTTTTTGCTGCTCAGCACTAAGGAAGATTATGAGAATCCAAAGCCTGAGAGAGAAGCTGAATAAGAAGGAGAAGGGAAAATACACCTGGATGTGAAAAGCAAAACAACTGTGGATAATACACAAGACATAAGACTGTGTCAGAATGATTTATTATTAATCTCAATCAAAGGCCTATTTTATTGTAGTTTTAGTTTTTCTTTTCAGACTTTCCCTCCTCAGCATATATTTAAATGTGAAGGAACCTTAGAGGTTTGCCATGGATTGCTGTAGTTTCACAAGAAAGGAGGAAAGTGAGCATAGCACAAAATCATTTATATTATAATCACATCAATTAGCGTATTATAAGTCACCCCTTTTATCTTCCATGTCATCAATGTGCCTTGATTCCTGATGATAACCATATATATTTGCAAGCTGGATGTTTCATCAGCTGAAGCCAGGGCAATGGCAATTGAAGGCCTGCTTTGAAATCTTATGTCTTGATGTATATGCTTTACAGGTTTCTCTGCTGCGTTACATGGTTCATAATTTCATGGATAGTATGCTTGCTGCTGACATTACTTCTCAGCGTGCTTCAATTCCAGGCCTCATACTAAGGAGAAGTGCCCAGACACATAATCAAAATGACAAATAATGAAGCTTCAACTTCAACCGACTTGAACACATCTCCAGAGCTCTGTATCTGCTTACAAAGTGATTTGCTGAGTGGGTTTAAGCAGATATTTAAAGCTAAGAATGTGCATCAGTGCTTTACTGATGACGACTAGCCTCCCTCCCTCCACGTCACCTATCTGATTTAACATTAGAGCACACATTTTCAGGAGTTGTTAGGAGTACAGCACAGCTCCACCCCAAAATTCCCATCCTCTCCTGACCATGACCGAACTCATGGTCTCAGTATATTTTTCATTGCAGGAGTCCTACAGGTGAATTTTGCCCCATGCGAAAAACAGTACTCTCAGTTTCACAGCTTCTGCCTCTCTGGGTAAGTAATCAAAACCAATTCCCTTTTTTTCTTGTTTTATGAGAAAATGCAAACAGGAGAAATCTGGACCATGGTCCCTAAAACATTTTCTATTTTCCTCTCTCCTACTGAATGCTTCTCTAAATGAAACAATTCTGTCTTTCCATCCCCTCTTCATTCTGGAACTTCTCTATGACATTGGTCTTTTCCCCACCTCATGTTTCTCCTATTCCTGCTGAAGTTGGTCCATGAAAGGTTGGCCAAAACTGGCCACAACAGCTAAATCTGATGTAATAAATTGTGGATTTATAGTTATGGGGAATTATGCTACTTCAGTATGGAACCCAGAAAGTCTCCGTGAGAAAAGCATTTCTTTAAATTTTGTGATTTGACTTAATATGATTAGTCCTGCCAATAATTCTGATGAAAGTCAGAGAAAGAAGAGAAGGAACTCAGAATACTAAGTCTCATTTTAATGTTTTTTAACATTAAGGGAGATAGAGACCTGGGTATGTGTCTTTCTTGTAAATGTATTTGCAAGACCAAAATGCTGTGCAGGTATTGCCTTTCATAATATGTAAATCACATTTCCCTACAAAGAGGAGGAAATGTTCACATTACAAATCATTCTGTCGAGGTCAGAAAGAGACAGCAATGTAATTAGCAGGAGGATACGGCTGTTGCAAAAGTTACCTCTCCTATGGAGAGAGGCTTTGCACAGTCCAACCCAGACAGGCTTGAACAATATTGCAAGCACATTCATTATATCCATTATAATGTCTCAAGCACATTTTTAGCCAGCCCAGGCTGCAAATACAATACATTTCTCTAAATGGATTAATAAGAAAGCAGAGGTCCTAGAATTGCTTTGACATACCATTAGTACACACTGTCATCCTGACAGCTCTTAAGTATTAGAGAAACTCCAACACAGTGGTTGTGTGCAGAGAGCCCACAATTCATTACAATCTACATTGTAGCATCCTGGACCTGTTGATTAGCCCTCAGCTATAACAGCTAAGAGATGTCTCAAAAAAGTTTAGAAGACAGCAAGAATATTTCACATATATATTTGGTTTTATCTCATGTCTTCCTTTTTTAATATTCTTATTTATAACTATGTTTTCAGGTTTATGATCGAGAATGTAGCCTATTGCTTTGCTAGACAACACTTGTTTTCATTTACTGTATGCCTGCCCACCCTTTAAATCTCAGAGACGGATACATTAATTTCTTGGAAGGAAAAGGTTCAAATAAAGCAGCACTACAGTCAGACTCTGGATGCCTGCAAACTAAGACACGGCTTGGACTTCCAAACAGCAGGAGGTGAGGAAAGGGTGCGCTGCTGTGGGTGAACTGTTAGATGTGGAAAACTGTGTGGGAATAAATTACAAAAACTCTGCATGGGCACCTTACACTGTCTTTAGAAAACCCGTTTGTGATAGAGCACGGGTGTCCCCAGCTCCCCAGGCCAGGCATGGGTACCTGGTGCAGGCACAAGCCTCTCGGGAGGGGAGAGGGGAGGGGAGGGGGAGTGCTCGATCATCTGGGAGCTCCACATGCACAAGGCCCTACTCAGCCATCCCAGGTGAAGACGTCAAGACTCCTACAGCATTTAACAGTGATCTTAGGCAGGATTTGTGAGCGAGTACTTCTCTCTCTGCTGCTTCTGTGGGTGTGTTCAAAGGATTTCAGTGGAGCAGAAAGGCTCTGTTCTCCCTTTCAGAAGCTCAGTTTGTTACTTGCATGAGGAGATGTCCTGACTTTCCTGAGCACATCTGCACAAGCCTACTGTGTGAATGATGTCTATTGACCCTCAGGAGTAAGGTATCTGCAGTCTACTTTTAAGGGTGACATCCAAATTCCGCAGCAGCCAACAGAAAGGCAACGGCTGAGATCTGTGGAGACAACACTCCTGGCTTAGGTGACTTCAGGTAATTCATCAGCTGCTCAGTTGGTCTATTCCTACCGAAGTCTGTGGAATTGTAGCAAAAGAGAAAATGGCCCAGAGCAGGAAGCATTGGATAAAGTCACTATTTCTTTCAGCAGTGAACTGGAACCTCAGGAGTGCTGGAAATCGCAGGTTTCCAGTGGAGAAGAAAAGAACCAGAGCAAGAGAAAAAAGCACACAGGCTTGTCTCAGTTGTGAACAACTGCCTGACAGATAAAATAATGATCTTCAGATAAAATAATGATATAGGAACAATATGAAAAATGTGTTTGTCTTCAGAACATCATATTTAATCCTATATATATGGTATCTTGAAATGTATTGTAAAAAATCTTCACATAGGCACGTTATTTCCAATGGCATACTGTATAGTGACTTATTTTGTGCTGAAGATATGGCCTATCTCAAATACTTCTCTTTGGTTCGATTCTCACCATATAGGCAATAGAAACTGCTGCTCTGCCTTTGATAAAACATTTTCGTCAAAGCACTAGAATTGGATTCTAAGTCACCAAAACCTGTTAGATGTTCACACAAAGCACAATGGGGTGTCTCCTCCTCACTCAGCCATTTTGGCCGGTTGTTAGAATCACGTCGAAATTGTTCAGATTTGGCGCTCTCGGTTATGCCTTTTAGAGCTGAGGCAAGCCATTCTGCTTGCAGGATTACTAGGTGTGTTTGGCATTTGTTGCAGTCAAGTGTGGAGCCATGTGGCCGTGAGCCAGCAGAGACTCGGCGCAGAAAGGGCTATGATGCTGTGATGGGCCCAAGTCCCTGACCGAAAGCGTGGGGAGGATGGTGCATGGAAAGGGCACTGGTAAGATCACCATCGGTATTGCTGTACATGGTATGTGCTGTTTTGAATAACTCAAATCAAACAGAAAGCTGTGAGTTTACTAGAATATGCATAGTGAATATTTCAGATACGTGATTTGTAAATATGGTACAGCCCTGGAAATGTAATTACCATCAGTAACTAGCAAAGTTATTATTTCAGAAAATGCAGTAACCATTCAAGCTTGGAGGAAAGTGCTAAGAAACACAGTAGGATTATAAAATAGAAAAGCCTGGGGAAAAAGAAATGTCCCACTAGCTATATTTGCATTTTTTAATTTCAGAGCTTGGTGCCAGAGAAGATGTTGAAGACTGCCTCACCACAGCGATTTGCTCATAAGCCCAAAATTTACCTGCTGGTGTGTGGCAGGACTGAGAGAACAAATCAGGAGAAGAGAATCCATCCTAAAAAGAGGAACAGGGTAGATTCAAACTGTAGGGCAGCTCCCAAAGCAAATCAGAGTAGCAAAACTCGCCTATTCTGCTAGATACTTTTGGAGACCCAGTCCACGGGCAGGGGATTGCTGCCAAAAGGACACCTTGGCTATCACCTCCAGGTCCACACTCAGAGCCCTGGCTGCCATGCAGCGAAGGGGTACTCAGACACTGCAAGCTGCTGTTTTCTGCTTCTCTTTCTGGCTTTGTTTTCCATCATTCAGAACACCACCCTTCACTAGAATAAACATGTTGCTTGCATTTTAGGCTAATACTTGAAACAACCTCATGCCCCTTGGTTCTCTTACTTCCTAGAATCCAAACCAAGAGGGGTGTGCAGAATCCCCACCCCCATGTCTCCAGCTAGCTATGAAGGGACCTGCAGGCACTGGAGGTGCTTATTGCCAAGTGTTAAGGAGAAATCAACCTGCCATATATCATCCCGCACCTCACAAGCAAAGGTATGCAAGGAGGAGATCATTTACCACCTTGGGTGACTCTCAGGTTAACAAAAATATCTTTGCATGGAAAGATATGTGTATTCTAGAAACCTAGAAAAGGGGACAAACTTGTAAGGCTGGAGGACAAATGAATAATCTCTCCTTACAAGCGCAGACGGGAGCAGAGTTTTGTTATTCTAAGCTGCTGCAGGGTACTTCAATTAGTTTGCAAGTAGGCTACATGGCAGCAAAGGGTAGAAACACTTCCACTGCTGACAGTATTAAAAACAGATCAAAAGATCATACTACAAATGCTGTAAAGTGGGATTTGAATTTTAGTTGTTCTGAAGAGCTGTTAGCAGCGGAAACTACCTCTCTGCTGTCTCCCAAGACAATCTTTTCATGCAGCAAGTATGATCCAAGGGTAATTTGCATTGTGGAAAAAGTTGTTGGGTGAAATTTGTGTCTGCACTGAAGTGAAGATGAAATGCTTTCGTCGTGGCGGAAAGGAGTTCATCCAGTGAACATCCAGTGAAAGGATTACACTCAGAGAGCACTTCAGACAGGAATAAAACATCTCCCTTCTCTTCCCCACCTCTTCCTCTTGCTTGTCTCTCAGACATCACCAGGACCTTCTTCTGAAGATTTTGCAAACAGTTTTCTTACGAGTGTCAGAAGACAGACACCCACAGTACGGCTCTAGGAAGCTTTCTCTTACAGATACAAACAATCCAGGCTTGAGTGAGCGATAGAGCTGATAGCATTTACACTAAGAAAATTATGTGAGAAAACGGTCTGAAAAGTGTAATATTGAATATGCAGCCCTTCCTTCCACTTCTTAAACTGACTAGTCATCCATCTTCATATTTTTAAAAATAAGGAATTTTAAGAAGCAATATGAAGCAAAAGTAATTTTACCAGTACCATTCATCAGTTTGACAGCTTTTATAAGGTAGGAAAAATAAGTAATGTGATACAAATACATGGAATAGGAATAAAACCCCCAAACTGCCAAACATGACCAGCTAAAAATATATTTTGACTCAGACTTTTCAAGGCCTAAGAAAATCAGACTAATTTCAATAATTTCAAGTATTTTATCTGGGTACAAATTCTATAGGATAAAAGCTATCACTTAGTGCACTGGGTTATATTTGTGATATTTTGAATACACCGTGGCATCCTCTTCTGTCATAATTTGCTTAATAGAATAGAATAGAATAGAATAGAATAGAATAGAATAGAATAGAATAGAATAGAATAATTAAGGTTGGAAGAGACCTCAAGGATCATCTAGTCCAACCGACCCCCTCCACCTATTAACCACTAAACCATGTCCTTCCTGACTATAATTCTATAGTCAGGCCCAAAAATGCATGTGTTCCTAAACCAAGTTAGGAACTTTTAATTTCAGTGGCACCTGGGTGCAAATACTTCAAACCCTCCATGTTTAGTAAGTGTCCTTCATTTTGTTCCCCATCTCCAGGCCACGGTACAGTGCAGGGTCCAGAATTCAAGAGCATCTCTAACTTTCCTTATCCAGTGTTACTGAGACACAGCAAAATGATTATTAAAATAGATATTCCTGCTCTATTCCTCAGTCATTTTAGGTTAAAATGCCAACCTAAAATTCTCTTTGTCCTAGGTCTACTGAGCTGGCACAGTTTTAAAGGCAGCCATCTGAGATCTTCCCCTGCCTTGTTCAGCATCAACAATCCTTTGCTGGTAAGTTCCACTTAAAAAAATCTTTATAATGGCTAATTGTCTTACAGGTAATTGTGTCAAAATCTTTCCTGTATAAGATCCCCAAAGACTTTATACTTCAGAAAGAAAACAACAACATATTTTTCTTGTAAATTGATTACCGGGTATGAACTTATTAGGGAATTTCTCTCTCATATGTGTTTTGGGCGGAAACCTCTGCAGACCTTGTGGGAAGATGCATGGACCCGTTAACAGAAGCTGGCTCCCTCTTAGGCTTTCTGTACTTTGGAGAGAAGGGAGAACCTTCCCTGAGAAAGTGAATCATTTGTCCTGACACATTGTACCCTAAGGTAAAGCTCTGCCCAGCAGTGTTTATCCTGCTCTTATTTTAAAATATCCTTAAAACAATTAACCAACACCGACCTGGATTTTTAAAGACTGCCAACAAATCCTCAGGCAGAATCAATGGTGTGTCTCTTGGACATGCTGTATGATGTTACCATGTACAGGATCTGAGCCAGTAGGTTGGCCTCTCTCATGCTGCAAAGATGATGCAAAAGTCGCTGTACTACCAAAGGAAGGAGTTTCTTTTCCAGATGAAGAAGCTCACACATAAGAAATGCTGCTACACATATCAGTCCTTCTGCTGCATAAGGATCCAACTTACTGAAATGTCACAAGACACCCTGTCAAAAATACAAAGCTTATTTGCCAGCGATACCCTCCTACTCTGCTACAGCCCACAAAATGCTTAAAATAACTAACCAAAGGTAAGCTTCAAAGCCTTCTGCCTTGAGCTTCAGTTTCAAACAAAGCAAACAAAGCAAAGCAAATTTAAACAGAGGAAGTAAATGTTGTTCTGTTCATGACTTCACCTTTCAACCAGAAATAAATATAAAAATCCCTTATTCCTTAACTATTTCATGAAAATATGGATCAGGCGACTTTTCATAAAAGTGTGAAGCACTGTTAAAAGCTACCACAGCGGTGTAATCTTCAGCATGAAGCACAGGGCACTTGGATGATCCTGCCACCTTTGGCCACCTTCTAAGTATGGGAAAGGTGTCAGAATGTTTTCTAATATATCTCTGTATTTTCTCCACAATACTATTAGGCAAGTACTTAATACTGGAGGCTGTAAAATCCTGAACAATCTTCTACCATAAGCTGCTGCCTTCAGTTACAGTTTGCCTAGCAGGTTTTACCTTCGGATCCCTAGACTGAGTGAAGAGAGAGACAAGGAAGCGCCTACGTGGCTGTCCATAGCGTGTAACCATGGCTGTCCACAGCAGGTAACTGCGTCACACTGCCAGATTTATGTGTTGTGGTTCCCTGTGTCCTTTCTTTTGCCCACTTTTTCTGGCTTTCATCCCTACTTTTTGATCCACACACAGTGGAAACAGAGCTCCTGCTTACCTTTCCTCTGGATGGTCCCACGGCAGGTCATGATTTGTGCTACACGTCCGCTGGGTGCCCTCTTTGTGCCTGAACCTATGACAAACGTGATTCTCCTTCACTCTCGTCCCATTTTTCTACCACATTGCTGTCCCTTAATTTCAACTCAATGATTTTACAGCTTGACCTCCTCCAATCTTGCCCAGCATACAAGGGCTGAAAAGCTGTGTTTCCTTATATCAGAGCCACGAAGAGGCACTGCTGAATGTGCTGGGAAGCACCCTGGGGTAGCAGATGTTAAAATTGAGGTTATTAAATATTCTGCATATGGAGCAATGCAAATGAATTTGAAGGGATGAACTCCTAGCTGTTCTGTAAGTGACATGAGAAGAGTTAACTGCAGTTTGGGTAGCACAGAAGAACAATTTCAAAGAAAGAAACCCTGAAATGTCAAAGAACAGAGTTATCAAAACAGATCATTGTTAACAAATGGCTGTTTATTGCTAACACAAAGCAAGTGTATGATTTGAAGCTGGATTCTTTCTGCAAGTGTTTACTAGAGGAACAGACAAAAAAAGACATTTGTATCCTATCAGTTATTCATAAAACTTAGAACTGTTTCCATATGGCCCACTATTACACTGTTTTACTTCGGGATATAGGACTTTCATTTTTTGGGCTTTAACAATGACCCACTGAGTAAAACACTCTCTCAATACCAGTGTAGGTATGTCCTATTCCCAAGACTAATTTTTCAGAGGAAAATGAATTTGAGATAGTGACTGGAATAAGCCTCATGCACTTGAAGTTCTCAGAATATCACACATACCTCGACAAAATGTACCATATCATAGACAATTTGTAAATCTGTTGGTGATTATATTGCTTAGTTTGGGTTTGTCACCCCAGTTTTCTTGTCTAAGTTCATGTAAGTATCTATGTGTCTTTGGAAATGCCTTGGCATCTCTTTTGTGCTAGGAATTAATCAGTAAAACATAATGCATGGCAACAAAACCAAACTGCAGAACACGATCTCATGAAAGCACCACAGAGAGGAGGAATTGAAGTTTTTCAGTCAGTTCAAGGAAAATACTTCGAGACTGTTTTCAGGAAACATTCTCCAAGACAAGGAGAACTCCATAACTAATTTCTGTTATCGTGGGTTTTTTTTCTCCATGTGTTTAAGCAGCTAAAAAATGGGCAGCAAGTGCACATGTCAGTTGAAAGCCTCATTCCCTTGCTTCTGTGCAATACAAAGAGTGATTAGTTCAGTATTTCTGAGAGCTAGGCATCCATTAAGTGTCTTTATCGTAAACAACATTTTTTTATCTGGCAAGTAATATCCCCCCACTGGAAGTGCCACTAATGCATTAGTGTGTAACTGAAATAACATTTGCAATGCCATCTGAGAAAGGCTTCAGTCTGAAACTTATTAACAACCTAAGGATGAAAAAAACCACTTAAACTATAATTTGAGCAGTAGGTAAATATCTAGCAGACTTCGATGGCAAAGCATGTGCGAAGGCGCTTATCACCATTTGGCCCGCTGCGTGAGAAAAGACAAAGCAAACTGGAGCAACCCTGTCTGGCTACGGTGAAATGCATAAGGGAAAAACCAGCTCCCTAGGGGGACAGTGTGAGCTCTCAAATCTTTAATATGCACGGACTCAGCAGTTACAAACCACAGCATGGCACAGGCGGAGCAGAAGGCTCTTTTCCCTCTGGGCAGGGTGCTGAGGGCTTGCCAGCACCCCAGAGTGAGGGCAGGCTTGGTGGCTTGGCTGGTGCCGGGGACAGGTCAGCCTTGCTGGCCTGGGTAACCGTGGCACGGGAGGGGCAGCAGTAGTGGGTGCTTCTGTGCGAGGCAGCAATGGGAACAGGAGCCTCTGGGGATACTGGTACGCAGATTGGTTGCTACTGTGTGCTACAATCCTTGTCCTCACGGTTAGTTGGAGCAAGCTGACAAAAAAGTGTTAAAATCACACCTTCATTTTATGCACAGACATCCTCCATGTTTCTTCCAGCAGAGACTGTGGTATCAGAAAAACCCAGAGCTTGTTCCTTCCCTCACCTTCCAAAGGAAAGGGGAAGCATTGCCTGCCTCTCCTCTTCAGGCCCCTGGGGAGCAGAGGGGCTGCTACCACCAGAGCCTTCACTAGAACAATTGTACCAGTCAGAACTGTGAAAAAATATCTTGTCCATAAATTATGCATCTTTACCAGAAAAAGGCCCAGTATAGCTGTCATACTGGCAAGAAACCCTTTTGCTACCTTACTTTGTCACTGGAGTTAGCTGTACAGGGCAAAAACTGCTCCTAGTAAGAAGCAAATTTAGGAAGGTTGCTCTCTGGCAGTGCAGCCATATCTGCAAAACTTTCTTCAGTAGGGACAAAGGCTGTTTGTCAATGTTTGCAAAAGAAAGAGTATAAATTCAAGTAAAAATCCAAGTAAAATAAGTCCATTTAACCCATTGGTCACAGAACTGTGAACTGCCAGAGATGTAAATCTCCTAAAGCAGAGACAGCAGCCCGCATGGCTGCTGGCAGGCAGCGTTTAGTCTCTGGATTATAGTAACAACTGAGGACTCCAGCTAAGATCAACGCCACATTACAGTGAAGTGGGGGCGAATATACTGAGGCTGATGCCAAGACAAAAGTTTTCTATGGGGAAATGTTTTCTGTACCTCAAAATTGCAGATGTTTCATGCAACCACAAACTAAACGCACTCAAAATTTGCAACTCGTATAGCAGTTCCAGAACTTGCTTCAGGTTGAAAATCCAGTGTTTGCAATGATCTCAAGCATTAGGGCATCTTCTCAGCTGTTCTGTGAAAATTATGAGCACCAGGGAGAGCTAAACCCCATCACACAGCATATGACATCAAATGTTTGAGATCTTACGCAGTTTTCTACATTATTAATTTTCTACCTGATGGCAGTGTTCTCCTATTATTTTTGCCTCCCACTCTTGTTCTGTGATGAAAACCCTGCAGTATAAATTCAGGTTAATTCCTTTTTTTTTCTACCTCCTGCTGCTGTTTTATCTGTCAGACTTGCTGCAGGAAAGAAAAACTGTAGCAGAAAAGCCTAATAAAAACATTCCTCTAACCCTTGTAATATTAATATTGACAGAATTTCACAGCTCCCTGTCTCAGACAGTAAAGAAAACAGCTCTTAATTTTCATGTTCCAACTATTCTTTTCCCATCGTCACAAGGCTGCAGAAAATCAAAACCACCCACTACCTCCTGCAAAAAAGCCACCCCCAGAGCTGCACAAAGAACACTGTCATCTCCCAGTGGCTTCAGTGATCCAGTTTTCCTGACTTTGGGTGGGTTTTTTTGCTTTCAACATAGCTATTACTATCCAGTACACGGCTAGAGACAAAGCAAAACACCAGCTTCCACCTGCTCTGCGGCCAGAAGGGAAAGGAGCAGCCACCTCTGCGCAAACTCTCCTCTGCTGCCTGATGGGGAGGCACAGCGCAGAAGGGCCTGGGGCCAGAACCAGCCGCAACATGAAAAGAGCAAACCAACCTGCGTTCCGTTCTTTTTGCCTTCTCCAGACACAGTAATGTTATTTAGCCATGTATTTTATAACATGGAACCAGGAGTGGGTATCCTTTGTAGCTGACACCAGAGGCTGTATGATTAGCGCTGGACGGATTGCTAACAATTCAGGTAAGCACCTCAAGCCGTCCATCCCTACTACAACCTTCGGGCTGCCGGCGCTACTATTGAGATCCAGGGGACTACATTATTATATTGCCCTCTAGTGTCCACAAACAAGAGAGACGACATCTGATTACTGCTTCATCTCGGCACCGCTCTTTCAGCAGGGAGGTTGGCTGCCTTACATGCTGCTGGAGGCATGGCAGGGTTCACAGTATTACGTACTAGACATGCACCGCTCAGCCATCACACGCTCACAGCCTTTGCAACTGCTGCATTAAGATTGTACTTGCATTAAATCAAGTAAAAAATAATAGAAAAACTGCTGGTTTAGACCAAGCTGGCAGACCTGGCTTATTCTCTGCTCCACTGCATGGGGAGAACAGCTGAGCCCCCGCTGAAGCTGGCCAGGGCCATGCGGGTTGCTGAGACCAGCGGCTTTGCAGCAAAGTCCCTTAGGAGTCTGGGCGTGCCTGGTCATCTGCATGGGGACCTAGGTGTGGATGTGAGAGCGTGCAATACGTGCCTCAGTGGCCAGTCTGTCAGGAATGTCCAATATAAGAACACAGAGCCCTGCAAGCAGCCTTGCTTGTGTAACCTGCTGAGATCAGGAACAGGTTGCAAGCCATCCCGCCACATCCCCCCAGCACTGCACAGATATGCCCTGGGGACACACCATGATCAAGGAGGAGCCTTTAGGTGATGCGTCCTGGCTGACTGGGGTCTGGATGGAGAACCATGAGGAGGGAGGAGTGATACTCCCTCACAGACCCTAAGCTTTGGGGGAGGTGGAGGGAATGGGGTCCTGATCTGTCCATATCCACTGTGACACTCACTCCTTGGAGGAAAGACATCTATAATACCAAAGATGAGCACATGTGAACTTGGAGGGGTTAGTAACACTGGCTCCACATGTCAAAAAAACGCATGCTCACCTTCCTAACGTTCCCATTGCCTTGAAAGCGAACATGCCCTCAGAAGAGAAGTGTAATGACCACAATAACAACACTTCGCAATGCTTTTATCTAAGCACAGATATAATACTAGATGTGCTGAAGCCCAGAAAGGTTAACCTGACTTGTTCAAGGTCACAGCACAGGGCCATGAATAGATCCAGACCTTCTGGCTCCCAGGCCCGTGCTTAAACCACAACAGAGTGCCTTGCCCTCAGCAAATGTGCTGAGAAGTTGCACAACCCGAACCTACTGGTTACGTCTCTTTCTGAAGTTCCTGACAGCAATCCATAACCGGATACTTCAAACTCAGCAATACAAACTGCGATCTGCTGGTGGTGACACACACACTGTCTTTGACTTTTGCAAACAAGTCTGACGCCGTATCGGGTCTCTTTTAGATAAAAATCCAATCAACGACTAACAGCCGAGGTGCACTGTATCCTTAGAGATCTTTAAGGTTATACAGTGACTATCAATATTATCCACAAGATTTAAAATATGTCACTTTAAGATCATATTATTGCCACAAATAGTTTAGGTTAGGTATTAATATTTGTTCTGAGTTGACAAAATCCTATTCATTTAACTACTTTTGGTTTTCATCTATAAGGGCGATAGATGAAGTTTCCTGGGTTTTTTTCATGGTGTCCTCCCTTTAATGCAGACTGCCGAAGGAAACATTCTCCTTCCCTGTAGTGATTTTTCATTCACTCCAATTTTACAGACACACCCAAGAGCTAAGCTGCAGCAGCACTTCTTAGTTGTCATGAGAAGACTGTTTCAAACCTTGAAATCTATTATTTAAAATTCCCTCTTACTCCAAGTTCTTTTTTTTTTTTCTGATTTCACAGAATTGTGTAAAAGGAATAATTAATTTCCTTTTCTTTTTTTGTTTGGACTTGGAGGAGACCAGATATGACTCGGGTTCTGGTCTACTGAACTGCTGAAAGGGTCTTGCTGTTAAGTTAGTAATAGGAAATGACCAAACCCCAGCAGACGAATGAAAGCAAGCAGCCTATAGATGGAAGCTCTAACCAAGCCATTATTAGACTTGGCTTCCACACTGATAGCAGCGGCAGAGTTTTGAGGATAATTCAACAGAAATGAGTAACTGAATGAAATTCAGTTTTAGAATAGAAAACATAAAAATGTGTTTTACTTCTCAGCAAATGAGTGTGTCACAGTACAAGCAGGGATGCTCTGCAGCTGCAGTGGAGAGATGGATGGCTATTGAAATTGCCTCTGTGTGGTAGGCGCTGGGCTGAGGCATGCCAGTATGTGCATTCTCTGTACAGAATACAAATGGTCTTTAGAAGGAAAATATATTTTGCCCTTTTTTCTTAATTTCTCTGCCACTTACACTGTCTTCTTTTCCTCTCACTTCAGCGGTTCTAACCTTTGAACCCCGATCGCACCCCCAGACAGGCGCAGACCACCTCCCAAGAACAGAAGCTGCTCACACTGCAGTATGGATGCATGCTCCTGCAACACCTCCACACCCGAGAGCTCGTTGTTGAGGGCACAGCATCCCTGTTTGACAGAAGTCAGCACTGTAGCATGCGGGATCAAGAAGGACATGCAGAGGAAAATCTTGGCACTGGTGTCTTACTATTTCACCTTCCCGCTGGGAAATGCTGTAAGATCAAGTAATTGCAACCCTAATGCTGATCTTGCCAAAAAGAATTTATAACAGCTAAGTTCAAGGAACAACTTACAAAGGTTAGTTAACTAAACACAAAGAACGTTGAGGGACAGATATTTAAAAGTCAGAAACCTGAAGGTGCTGGTATGTATAGATTAGGAACTTCAGAAGCTGGTGATATGCCCAATTTCCACTGAAATTAATGGACCTAGGATCCCAAAACTCTATTGGATAACAATAGGTGTGCGTCTGCATCTTCAGGTGCTTCACTAATTTTAAATGCCTGGCCTAAAATCCAGCTTTCAGCAGTTAGTTACATGTGTTAGATGGATCAGGCACACAAAAGCTTTTAAAAATATTTTTACAAGTCATTCAAAAAACTACAAAGAAACACAGACAAATGTTTCTTGGCTAATTCATGATTCTTTTGAAGTAATAATAACTAAAGGGCAAGGTTTTCAAGGGTACATAGGGATAGACAGGTGCTTATCAAATTAATAGAATTGGGTTTAATCCTATTAAAAAGGAAAATATCAACACAATTTGATTAATTTCATATAAGCACATGCACTCCTCAGGCAAGAGGGACTGTCATAGGGCTAGTTTTTATAATAATATTTACCAGCAATATTCCTCCTCTAAGTGTTTTGTAGACACATAGCCCATTGCTTCAATACTCTCGATATACGCACTAAATGTATTCCAGAATCAGCTTTATTAGACACTGGTAGTAGTTTAAATACTGACTTTTGTAATCCTCTTTAACAGTTCCTGCTTTCTGCACTTGAATTGACATTCATCTCAGAACAGAGTATTCCAATGACTATTCTGTTTAGAAATTACTTGAGTTATTTACATCCTAGGATGTGTTACAAAAGACACAAAATATTAAATGAAATGTAAAAAAGGAAACATTAAGCTTACTGGTAATATTTAGCTATGTGAAATATCCATAATTTATAAATATCCACTTCTCAGCTTCTTTCCAAATAAACATTTCAAATCAATAGTTTTACTTTTATGCTTCACATGTATCATCTTAAGTCACTTGCTATAGATCTGATGCACACTTCCATAGACTTCAAATGCTTATTGCAAAATCATAGCTTAAAAGCTCCAAATGTAGAAAACTTAGAACAAAAGAAATATAGAATTAATGAAGGAAAAGAAATGCTGGATTTCACACTGTAAGAGGATTAAAAGCTAATTACTTTTTATCTGAAAGCAACATGAAATTGCAATATGGGCAGCAGTCCCTGCTCTTTAACAAAGCAGGACTAGTAAAATCAGGATAAATTAATAGAATCACAGAATGGTTTGGGTTGGAAGGGATCTCACGATCGTCTAGTTCCAATCCCCAATTCCTTGCAGTATTCTCTACAGGACTGGGGTCCGTATGCCTGTGCATTTGTCAGCCTTGCCATTGCTCCCCAACACAGATGCCCCAGCCAGCTTCAGGAAGAAGGAAGCGGGGAAAGGAACAAACTGGGCTGGGAGGAGATGTTCCTCCTCACTCATCTGTGAACTGGAAGGCTTCTGGACAGACACTAGATAGCAACATGTTTCTAGTCCATATCAACCTCTGCTCTATACAGCTCGATCAAGTATTTCTCATTTCAAACTGAAGGCATGAAGAGAAAGACAGAAACACGCTCTGCAGTGCCAAAGAAAGCAATTGTCACCCTCGCCCCAAGCTGCTACCAAAGCAGTTCAGACAGTATATGGTGGCGAGCAGCCAGCTAGCCATGGCCAAGGGACTTGTCTGCCCTTCACACCAGACTCTGCCCGCACAGCACTGGTCATGGCACAGTCTTTCATCTTCTGTTTTGTTCATGGACTGCATTATGGCAGCAACCTTTTTAAAATGAAGAACTACTGTAGAAAACTTGTATATCAAAACCCATTCAAAGTAACAGGAATACATCAGTCAAATTCTGATTGTGGGTATTCTTTTCTTATTAATTTTAAAACTCATGTTAGTTCTTTAGACTCACTTTTTTAGATCCATGAAGCTAATAATGTTAACCCATGTCAGGTTGAAATCTATTCAAAACAATTACCTTAGAGAGCCATGTTGTCCATCATGGCAAACAGGTTTGTCTCATACCCCCAAGACATGAAATTCTATTAAAATTCACGTTTGTATTTTACAAGTTTATCTACTGTTTGCTTGTCACTTGTTGAGGATGAACTGTTGTATCTCTACTCGGAAAATATGGCCGAAAAGTTACTTTTAAATTACCAAGGTTATAACACCAACAAGAGTCTTACATCTTTTTTCTGTCAGTCAGAAACTATTGTACAAATGGAGTTTTGATTGCTGACGGTGTTCGCTTCGGCCACTACAAAAATATCCTCCTTAAAGATCCTCCACATCTTTAATGTGAAGGTCACATGCATAGATACTGCTGTTGAACTAGCATAAAAAAACATAATTAACTTGTTATAAATAGTATTTTGAAAAAGATATCTGCCCTTTAAAATGAGGCATGTTTGGTTTTTTTTTCTAAGAAGAAATTATCTTGTTTTTCTGGTTTCCAGGTAAAGCAAGTTTTCATAAATAACCGTTTTTGAACTGTCTATGCCAATAATGGCATAGGTTAACACGGCCTTGGTAATGTTTCTAGGTGGAATTATGGACAGATGACATCCAACTTTCTTTTCTACACGTGCCAGTGGTGTGACTGTTGCATAAGCAGATCTTTATTTGATCATTTCATTTTTGCACCTTGTGAGATATTACTTACTGAATTACTAAGGTAAAATTTACCTTTTCAATTCAGCTGCTGAGCTGAGGGATAAATACCTACTTAGAAGCCTGAATTCAAGCAGACAGGATTCCCCTCTGGAGCGCTTTATAGATTTCCATTCATTTGACAGGGAACGCAGGTGCTTATTTTAGGCGGCTTTCTTCACTAAACATCTAAAATTCAGGTCCAACCTAGACAGTCAGATGCAGAGTTGCAATACCTAGATGCAAGCTGGATAGGCAGACTGGATCTTATCCCATGTGATTAACATTTTATGAAAGTAGGATGGCCTTAAAGCAAAATCTCTCTCCCAGTGGTCTTTCTGCCTTCAAATATGGCCATTAAAATCCTGAGCTATTTTTAGTGTTTCTTTATAATTTATTAAACTTTAAAAAATTAAGTAGGTAAGGAAAACTACTGTGCATTGCTGTCAACCTAAAAAACAGCTTGATACAACAAGTTTTGGAGTCTGGAAATCAGAGCTATATTTGGATCAGCAGAAGCAAAATAATGAAGCAACTTCATCTTGGAACTACAGACAGTAAAATGACATCAAGAAGTATGTCAGGCATTGAATGCCTGAACGAATAATGGAGCAGACACTCTGAAGCTCAGCGAAAGAGACTGAAACAATTGCAAAGCAAGAATTTTGACCTGAAATTGGAAAGCAATTAAATGATGCAAACTTTGGATGAAACAGTCCCATCACTCCAGAGAAGGGCAATGAAGCTGGTGAAGGGGCTGGAGCACAAGTCTTATGAGGAGCGGCTGAGGCAACTGGGACTCCTTAGTCTGCAGAAGAGGAGGCTCAGGGGAGACCTTGTTGCTCTCTGCAACTACCTGAAAGGAAGTTGTGGCGACCTGGGGGTCGGCCTCTTCTCGCAGATAACTAGTGACAGGACTAGGGGGAACGGCTGCAAGTTGCACCAGGGGAGGTTCAGGTCGGAGATGAGGAGAAAATTCTTCTCTGAAAGGGTGGTCGGGCATTGGAACGGGTTGCCCAGGGAGGTGGTGGAGTCACCGTCCCTGCGGGTGTTTAAAGAAAGGTTGGATGTGGTACTTAGGGACATGGTTTAGTGAGTAATAGGTGGTGGGGGGACAGTTGGACTGGATGATCCTTGAGGTCTCTTCCAACCTTAGTGATTCTATGATTCTATGACTACAGTAAACAATACACCAAACTTAAAAGCTAAAATAGCAAAATCAAAGGAAACACTTCATTATAAGTAAAACAATCTTTTCACTCAAAAGTACATATATTCTGCATGTTGCACAAAATGTTTTGATTTTGCAGCAAGAAATTATTGTGTCGGAGATTTTCAGCTGACCAGCTGCTATTATGACGGTAGCTGGTGACCAGATTTCTGCCCAGACCCCAGCTGTACCCCAGCCAGCCCTTGCTCTGCAGAGGCTCCTCGCACCCGGCACTGTTCTAACATGCCACACAAATCACAAGAGATGGCACTTCCCACACATTCCCATTTCTCTTAGATGTTATGCTGAAAACTTACGCTGAATTTATGTTCGTGGGGTCACTGAAAGAAGGGCTATGCATCTTTAAAAAGGATGATTAAGTGGTAGCATCGGTATCTGTATCTTATACTGTTAAAAAGTCCTTAAGATTTCAAATAAAATGAAGGAATGGAGTGTTGAAACATTTTCCAAAGCAGTGAAAAGAAGTATTTGAAAGTCTCATTAATAACAATTGATTAGAGTCAATCAGAGGTGTACAATGCTTTGCAGATAGCTTTGTCAAGCAAAAGCTGCTATGCTATGAATATATCTGAAAATGCTTGGCACTTGGTGGTGAGTTTAATCATGATAAATTGTGGGAGATGTAAAAATACAAGTAATAACTCTGTGAGTATGAAGCATTACTCACCAGAAATTAATGCACATTCTGGGAAGTAAATTAATTCCTGCTGTCCTTTCTGAAATACATATTATTAGACTTACTAATTTTGAAAGTGACTTTTCTAAGGTACAATATTCAAACACATAAAGAATTTGCCAGTTAACTCTAATTAAAACAGATTAAGCATTTAAATATGGCACAAATTGTATCGCTGAAATAATCTATTGCTGGTAAACTTTTAAAACTTCAACTGTATGGGAAGGACTTTCTAGAAAGCAATTAGTTTTGTGGAAGTAAGTAATCACAATCTAAATTTCAAAGAGTTATTCTACATTCGTACATCATTTTATTTTTACTTCAGTCATCCTTTGGTCTGAATGATGTTCCCCCACCACAGCTGTACTTTTCAAGGACAGCACTTGCTCTGGAAGCTGCGTCAGCTGCCTAACACTTCATGCACGCCTCGCAGCCCTTCACATGTCTGCAGTGGATACTGCAAAACAAGAGCACAGCTGTTTCCTTGGTTTTTGAGGTGCTTCAGCAGTCTTCCTCTTCTGTATCTCCGACACAGCTGAAGCCCCACCAGCAAACAACTGAGTAGTCCACAGCACTTCAGCTGCCAACCATGCGAACTCATCACTAAATAAGCAACAGGGAATAAACCCTGTCTTTGCACATGCAAATACACAAACACACTCGGCTGAGGGCTTGGGGTAGTGGGTGCACGAGATCATAGAATCACACAATGGTTTGGGGTGGAAGGGACCACAAGGATCATCTAGTTCCAACCCCCCTGCCATGGGCAGGGACACCCTCCACTAGACCAGGTTGCCCAAGGCCCCATCCAACCTGGCCTTGAACACTGCCAGGGATGGGGCAGCCACAGCTTCTCTGGGCAACCTGTTCCAGGGCCTCACCACCCTCACAGGGAAGAATTTCTTTCTAACGTCCAAACTAAATCCCCCCTCTTTTAGTTTATACCCATTACCCCTTGTCCTGTCACTACACTCCCTAAGAAACAGCCCCTCGTATTGGAAGGCCAAGATGCCTGCTCTCAGGGGCCAAATAGGCTACCATAGAGGTTACCTGAGCCTGCTTAGTGAATACATCCCGGTGGCTTAGCCCTCGGAGATCCTGGTCCCTGAAGAATGAGCTCTTTAAAGGTGATGAAAGATAGCTCCACTGGAGCCAGAAGTAAAGGAATAATGAGAACAGTTCGACCTCAGGCAAGCTGTATTGGGTCTGGCTGAGATGGAGTTCATCTTCCCCAAAGCAGCCCTCCCAGTGCTGTGCTGGGTACTGGTACCTCAAGGCGTGCTGGTAACCCACCAGTGTTCTGGCTACTGCTGAGCAGCGCTGGCAAAGCACCAGGGCTGTCTCTCCAGCACTCCTCCCCGCCCCGTCACCAGTAGGCTGGGGTGGGCAAGATCTTGGGAGGGGACACAGCCAGGACAGCTGACCCAAACTGACCAGAAGAATATCCCATACCATATGATGTCTGCTCAGCAATAAAGCTAAGAGAAAGGAGGAGGAAGCGGGGGCACTTGCTATTTACATTTGTCTTCTGGAGCAACCACTTCTTGTACTGAGACCCTGCTTCCCAGGAAGTGGTTGGACATTGCCTGCTGACGGAAAGTAGAGAAAAAATCTTTTGTTTTCCTTTACTTCTACACACGACCTTTGCTTTATTAAAATGCCTTTCTCTTGACCCACAAGTTTTTTCCACCTTATTTCCTCTCCCTCCCCATCCTGCTGAGGAGAGGAGTGATACAGCAGCTTTGGTGGGCACCTGGTGTCCAGCCAAGGCCAACCCACCACACAAGCCTTCTAAATTTGATACGATGTGGGGAAGGGAGTGTCTATATATTCAGGGGAATCAATATTAACAAAAGTATTTAAACAGTGATAAATTAAATAATACAGAAAGGGTAATGACTCATAAGAACAAGAGTAGTACAGCACTAAAAAGGTCAACATTTTACCTAATTAACAAAGCAAGATTGTGAAAGAAAAGAAAACAAATCCAAGAAACTCAAAGAAAGAATTCTAGGGTAGAGAAATTAAAATATATCTTGTAAATCTCTTTAAAAGGCTTCTTAAGAGTTGCTAATTCACATTCTTGTACTCTGCCATGCCTCTTCTCAACTCAGTATTTTGAAGATTAAAGCAAATACACCAGAACAGGTGGCAACAGGATCCTTCTCTTTAAAATGATCAACCAAAAAGCATACGCTGCACTCTAGCTGCTGAAGTTGCAGAGCTTTTGGCCACTCTAATATTTTTCCCTTTCTCTCTTTTCTTTATTCTTTTACCCTCTCAATTGCCTGTTATGGGCCGATTCCTCAAAATTAATCTTCAGCTTCATGTCAGTAACAATAAAGGTGTAGTAGTATTGCTTTTTGTGTACTTTGGTAAACCTGAATGGACTTAATACGACAAGTACATTTTAAGAACCACTCCCTGCCAAATGAGATGGAATAATTCTATCCGTGTACGTGCTACTCTTTTACTACAATTCAGTTGGGCCTAGACAACTAGTACACAAACACAGCAATTTGTGCGCTTATACCTGCATGAATGAATGATGGAAAAAAATTTTATACTTGGAAGTGAAAATAAAGTAGGATGTCCATGTCTTAGGAGCAAAAATCTTCTAACACAGGGATGCTGAAATGCTCCACATCTGCAAAAATCTAATGAAAGATTCTTGCAGGTAAGCCACTACATTGGGATCATCGATATCAAGAAAATGAAAAAGTTTCTAACTGTATCCACAGGGATTTCTTCCAGTGACTGGAAAAAGAAGACATTGCCAGCATGAGCAAATAGCTGTCAGACCTTCATGAAGAGCTGTCCACTATAGTTACTAAACAAAAACAGATGTTTCTAATAGAATTTTGCCTGGCTCTGGTTCATCCTTGCTCATTCACCATATCCGTATGTGGGTGATCTTTCTGTGATAAGATGTTGCAGTTTATAGGTTTTACTAGCCAGATATGATAGATACCTATCTGACACCTATATTTTAGTGGTCACCTTACTAATAGGCAAGCATTTTCCTTTTGTAAACAGAGCTTTCCTTAAAACCATGTTTTTGTCCTTGCTCACAAGATACATGCAATGTGACAGCTGCTACTGAAGCTGGCTTCATAAACCTAGCAGCACCTGTATCTTGTATGTTCTTCCAACTGTTAAGAAAGAGTTGAATAGCCATTGATAAATGCTGACACTGATAGAGCAGCAAAGTCAAAGGGTACTTACTATCAAAAATCATTAGCAAAGCAGAAAATTAAGTTTCTAAGACCTTAAAAGTGAAACGAAGGGGTCTGTAGCATCCTAAGGACCACAGGGCACTGAATGGAAGCATTATTCTCTTCTTCTGGAAGAAATCTACCCTTGCTTTCCTGACAGGTGAGTGACTAGGAAAGAAACAGGAAGAGATGATTCTCCTCACTGTTTAGAACCAGACAGCTATCTGACTAGTTCAAAACCAAATCAGCTGTAACATTATTATGGCTCTTCAGATGCGAGCAGTTTTTATATTACTCATTTTTATGGATGACATAAATTTGCTGTAAAGGCCTACGGACTACTCAAACACCACAGCTCCAATTACTTTCTATGATTCAAAGCCTCCCCAAATTGATTGTGGATTCAAGATGTACAGATTCAGTAGACATCTCAGCAAAAATGGGCTAATGGTTATCGCTCTAGGACTTAGGTCTGAATACTCTCTTGTTTTGCTAAATAGTTCCCGCTTACACGATGAGATTCCTCCAGATAATTTATCTTGGTCTGCTCTCCCAGGGATAAAAAAAGCAGCTCTGGCTCACTCATTCTGCTCTGTTCCCCTCTTAAAGACCAATAAGCATTTGCTAAGTTCATTCAAGAACTGACCCTATTTTACACCACAGATGCTGTGCTTCGCTGTGCTGCAGCACTAAGGAGCTGCACCGTCAGGCAACCTGGATACTGAGCCTCACAGATAACAAGGCATTGTAGGGTCCTTGTTCTGTACTGCTACTCCTAAACAAGTCATCTCCTTTCAGCAGTGCTGGCTGTAACATGTTCTTAGCTGGAATTCTGTTACTCTTTCCCTGAATTTTTGAGCAAAAAGTCCATAAGGAGTTGCCTGAATACAGCTCTAAGAGGCCAGCTATATCCAACAAAGTTTGAAACATTTTGTTTCAATACAGGGAAAGGATGACATACTGGCTACAGAATCATAGAATACCAGGTTGGAAGGGACCATCAAGGATCATCTGGTCCAACCTTTCCTGGCAAAACTGTATGACCAGATGGTCCTTGAGAACTCTTCCAAAAAAAGTTGTATACAAAAAAATTCTATTGCTTTGGAGCTAGTATCATGTTTTGAAATTTGTGCTGTCAAAAAATACATGTAGATCTTATTAATCCAAAACTTTCAAAGTCTCTGACAGCAATTTACCTGAAAAAGTGTGAGCTCAGGCCCCCAGAACCATCTCCTTCATTTGCCTAAGATGAAATTAACTTGGAGGTGGATGGGAGAGCTGGCTTAGAAAAACTGACTTTGTATCTTCCCTCTTCTCAAGCTGTCTGAGCTTATTTGTGGGTTGTTTTAACCAGCTTAGCTCTTGTGGGACATTTGACAGCTGGATGAAGATGGATGATATGGTTTGAATCTACAGGGCAGGACACTTGGAAAAAAAAGGTCTGTGCAGTCACAAGGGTTCCTCTGTCTTCTGTGTCCCAGTGCATGTATGGTGTGCAGCTGATGCTGATGAGGTGAAAAGTTTAGAGCCTTTAACAGCTTCCCTCTGTAAATTCACATTTGCCCTCTCCTTGGTTTGCAAGGGGCAAAAGTTACATAAATAGTGATGGAAGTCAACAGCGTCAGTGATGATAATTGGAAGAGCTCCTTCTAACACAAATCACCTTTTCAGGACTGTGAGTTCTGTCAATGTCTGCTCATGTCAAATTGATCACGAAATGGCCCTGTATTAGATTCCTGGAAGACAATCTCCTGTGAGACTTTTTAGAAATATCTTGATTGCTCAGTCCCTTTTCTTTACCGTAAGATTGTAAATGCCCAGAGATTTCACCAATAAGAAGTTCAACAAATGATGGGAATACATTAGGAGGTTGTGATCCTTTGTGTCATTGCAGTGAAAACAGTTGTTTCAATATGAAAAAACAGCCCATAGTCTTTTCATTATCACGAAGTACAAAATATTAAGACCTTCTGTCTCACATTAGGGGAGTGAAAAAGCATCACTGTATACCACTCACCACAGGCTCGGTGCTAATTAGAAATCACAACTGCAATGCTATTACTGAAAAATGACTGGCTTTTTTTTGATAACCAAAATAAAATCCCTTCAGCAAATTTTGCAATAATTTAACTATTTAAAGCAATAATGGAATTTAAAATACAACCAAATGAGATTTAAAGGCTTTCCACTTCAAACCTAAAATATCAATGTGCTGTGACTTTAGGAAACTGCTTAGAAAAACACTGTAAAAATTGTTACACATATTATTATTTTTACAATTAAAAAAACCCAACCAACCAAAACCAAAACAATGAAAAAACAAACCAAAACAAAAAACCAACCACAAACAATCAACCCCCAAAACAAGTATTTTGAAACTCCATCTGATTTTTTTCCAGTGCAACAGAGATTAAATGATATTCTGGTTCCATAAGAACAGATTCTTTTTTTTCCTGAGGTCCAGAGGCAGGGCCCCAGGGTTTGGGGTTGAGCCAGGAAGGCTCAATGCACGCAACTCATTTTGTTCCCTCCACACTGGGGAGATTCCCAATTGTGTACCCGGTGGGAAACAGCACCACGCACAGCAAAGTAGTAAGGACTGTGGGAGCTAAGCCTCCTGCAAGACTGACTGAGGGGATGAGTGAGATCAGAGAGTCACATCTCTTGGTTGTGAGGAAATGCAATCCGCTAAAGAGCAGACACTGCTGTCAGGCAGAGCAGTTTTTAGGGAAGTGGGGGCCCGTGGTTGTGCTTTGCACATGAAAAATAGAAACAAAAAACCTAACAAAACTGTTTAGTAGGCTTGTGCATATGTGTGTGTCCTCATACTTTGTGCATGGGAGCTCTGGGAAGGAGTAATGAGAGGGTGAATATACGATGGTACCCCTGAGATGTCCTTCTGCCTTCCAGCAGTTTGCAGCCTAAGAGCTTTGTGAAACAGGGATTATCTCCCCTTCTTTGTTTAGCAGTCCCTTTTCAGCTGTAAATTTGTAAAATTTTATGTTAAATATAGAATCATAGGGATTGGAAGGGACCCATAAGGATCATTGAGTCCAACTTCCTTCTCCTCGCAGAACTACCTAAAACTAAACAATATGACTAAGAGCATCGTCCAGACGATGTGGCTTCTTATGTCACATATTTACAGTATTTCAAGATAGGTGTCTTGACTTATACTGTCACAACAAGAAGTACTTTTTAAGGGAAAGATCTGGAGTGAGCAGGGACCTTATTACTTTGACATGAACTTCGCAGTGTTTCTGGACAAAACTTCATGTGTTTTAAGAAAGATGTCATTTTAATCATTTATTTTGTAGTTGTATCATTTTTTCTCTGCTTTCCATTTGTTCTTTTGGTAGCTGCAGCGTGCCTGAATGTTACGAGAAGAATGTTATAAGAAGCAAACCTTGCTCCACTCTTCCAGGATACAGAAACCTGGGGCTGGGTGGGGGGCGGGCATCTCTATGCCAGAATACAGAAATACTCAAGAGAAAGAGAGCAGGAAACAGTATCCTTGAAACAGAGAGATGGAGCTGTTACACTTCAATTTAAATATTGATGTCAAGACCCTGAAAAGCATCAACTGCTGTAGTTAAACACAGTATAGAAGCATATGTTCAGGTTTAGGGGAGCACTTGGGAAAAGTCAGGCCGTGGGTCCAACTCCAAGTCCTTTGGTGGGGAGGACTCAATAGCGGCTGACATTTGGGCCGGTGCCTTGCCCCAGGAAGGACCCCAGGTGCTCTATAGCAGCACTACAACAGGCTTCCAAGGGAAGTCTCGCCTGGGTCACTAAGGACATCTGCAGAGGTTCTTGCCTACAACACAAATTTTGTCACCTCTCATGAAAATGAGACTGGCTTATTTCTTGAAATGTGGAGCTGCTTCTAACTCACACTTCAGTTTTCACCTTTGAAGTAATGTACTATGAGCAGATAACTAGCACAAATCAATTGAAATTACTATTTATAGACTGGAGATCACAGAATCACAAGGGTTGGAAGGGACCTCGAAAGATCATGTAGTCCAACCCCTCCGCCAAGGCAGGGCCACCTAGAGCACATCACTCAGGAACACGTCCAGTCGGGTTTTGAATGTCTCCAGAGAAGGAGACTCCACAACCTCTCTGGGCAGCCTGTTCCAGTGCTCTGTCACCCTCACAGTGAAAAAGTTTTTCCTTACATTAACCTGGAACCTCCTATGCTCCAGTTTGCACCCATTGCCCCTTGTCCTATCGCTTAGTGAGGCCGAGAAGAGCCTGGCTCCATCTTCCCGACACTCACCCTTAACATATTTATAAACATTGATGAGGTCACCCCTCAGCCTCCTCTTCTCCAAGCTAAAGAGACCCAGCTCCCTCAGCCTTTCCTCCTAAGGGAGATGTTCCACTCCCTTGATCATCTTAGTGGCTCTGCGCTGGACTCTCTCTAGCAGTTTCCTGTCCTTCTTAAGCTGAGGGGCCCAGAACTGGACGCAATACTCCAGATGCGGCCTGACCAATGCAGAATAGAGGGGGAGGAGGACCTCCCTCGACCTACTGACCACAGCCCTTCTAATGCACCCCAGGATGCCATGGCCTTCCTGGCCACCAGGGCACATTGCTGGCTCATGGTCATCCCTTCGTCCACCAGGACCCCCAGGTCCCTTTCCCCTACACTACTCTCCAGTAGGTACTACTACAGGAGATCTACTTCTTCCAAATCAGTTCAAGCCTTCCTGCTTTCAAATGCCTTTTTAATTTGCTATGAACAAAGCAGAGGAAATCTATCATTCAGGAATGAGATTTGGTCTTATACTGGATCATTTTCCACTCACACAGATCATTGAGCTTATTAGACAAGAGTTGATAGCATCTTCTTGTGTAAATCAACAGAAGCATCAGTGGACTATATTCACACTATGAAAAAATCAGACTGATCCAAAGTATGTTCTACATAATGAACAAATAAAATCCTTCTCCCTCAGCTACTCAATAAGAGCATTTGCAAGGCTTTCAAGAGGCAACTGGAAATATTTATTTTTAAAAGCCTTCGTTCCTGTGAAATGCATTCATGCTAGTCACGCTATTGTTCCGTACCCGTACGAAAAAAGCTGAGATCCACTGAACTACCATTAGCAAACTTCACACGCTTTTGATTTTCATTACAACATTTTTCTGTTACCGATAACTAGGAATGCTCCAGGTAAGAAAAATTCCAGTGCAATCTCAAGTACAAGCCTCGAGTATCACCTAAGCGTGAGGGTTTTTTGAGACTAAGAGCCCCCCGGTTGTGCCCAGGGGAGGTACTGCGCCTCCCCACCAGCCCAGTCACTGCCCCTGGCCTTGCATGATTCACCACCCACTCTGCTTGGAAGAAAAAAATGCATTAGCTTAAACCTCAGTGAAACTGCTTTCCTGTGCAATTGTGCACACGGTAGTTACTGCAGCTCTGTTGAGTGACACTGATTCATTAAGCCACAATAAGATGCTTCTCTTGTTGTCCACCCCCTAAAACACCTGCTAGCCCAAACCAGGAAAGAAGGTAATTCACCTCTTTGTACTGACAATCTTTTCTGGTGTTTTCCAGGCAATCTCATTTTTTGAGAAGTTCTGATTGCTGGCATATTACCTATGATCTTTAAAATCTCTGTAAATTAAGCCTACCAATATCATCTCTTGAGTTTTATGACTTAATAACCAAGTGTTTCCTTGTAAAGCAGAGAGGCTGCAAACTGAAGTGGATGTTGCATGAAACTCTGAGCTGCTTTGGATGGTACCAAAGAGAAAACCTGACCTAATAACTCGGAACTGTCTTAAACTAATGATTGCTGCAATTAGCATGTATGACATTAATTTAACTTGGTGCTTACTATGACCAAGAGCATAAAGAGCAAATAGTTGGAATACTTCCCTAATTTTTTTGGTAAGAAAAACAACTTAGTAAATACATATTTTTATTCTATCTCAGTATGATAATGTCAATGATGCTCTCAATTCTTGATACTATGAGAGAAGATGATTGATTCTAACAGGTATTTCCTAGCTAAATATTTTAATAAATATACATAAATTTATCCAGACTTCACTTTCATATATTTGGAAATAGTAAAATAAAATTAAAAAAAAATATAGTTTTTGTATTCATTTTTAGTTCTGCTGCTGCTACATTTCAAAGTAGTTTGAGAAAAAAGCCTGCAACTATTCAGTTATGAATCACTCCCAAACCCATATCCTTCTTACAGAGTTTGTCCAAGCCTTCCCAGCATGTGTCACTGAGCTAACATCTGCTGGACAAAGGATTTCCTAGGCAATGGGGCCCCGGTCATGAAAATAAAAATAACAGAGAAGGTGCTTATACACCAATTTCTATCACCAGCACCTTCAAAACTGCCTCTTCACTGTCACAGGATCTTGAGATGAGCACAAAGTGTCCTCAGGACTAGTGCCACCTGACAGCAAATCAGCTGCTCAGAGATCCAGCGTGCGCTAAAACCCCAAAGCAGGACTTGTCCTGTGAAATGGTGTGTCTCCAGTGTTGCCAGTAAGCCTGACTTTTGTGGGTTCCTATACAAGATGGAGAACTCAACAGATGATGTAGGATGCATGTTTCTTTAAGGATCAGAAGACTACCTGAAGACATGGAGTGTCATACTCAAGTACTTGCTCCAAAGCAGCTATCCACATTCAGATCTCTCAAGCCCATCTGAGTCCAAAGGAAAACCTCTCTCAGTTTCTCCACTTTACATAAATACTAAAGTGCTTATTGGTAGAGGGATTTGACCGTGTTTCTGAAAAAAAAGTGCCCAAAACACTAGAAAATCAGAGTCTTTTTCTCTGAATAGTCTAGTTATTTACACAACAATAGCTTCAAGCGGAAAGACAGCTTTCTCCCATACGCCAGAAGAAATACAAGCATATCTAGATAACATCTCTCTTTCCAGCACAATATGACCATATCAAAAGGGTCAGTTTTCTCTGACAATTTGAGTCAGGAAAATGCCTAGTGTGAGGATATGGCTTCCCAGCACCCAAGATTATTCACTGAGACAAGTCTCTCCACTGCCTTCCAGCTGTGAGACATTCTCAGCATGCTGGTGGCTCTGCACATGACCTTGGACAGACACGTAGATACCTACAAGTTTTGGCTATGGGACTAGTCATAGCTGAGAAGTGGTTTTGAGGGTCTCAAAAACCTATAGTGCCTATATGGTCGGCTCTGACAGAGGCTTGGTTAAGCACTAGGACTTAGTTGGGAGGTCTCAGCAGTTCCTTCTATAATGTCTCACTTTCCATATTACGAAACATTGCTCAAACCAGAGATGTTTTAAAAGACAGCAATGAAGACCAGATGACTCCAAGTCTTCTGGATCAATGGTCAGCCTTACAAACTTCCTTGTGGAGTACCATACACAATTTTTATGCAAGCTTTTATTTGAAAATCATATAAAACTTAACTGGTGAGAATATCTCAGATGGACTCGTTGACATGTTTTGGAACCACTGACTAACAATAAGAAATAAAAATAAGTCTTTAGTTTAGGTTGTAGCTGGACTCCGATCTCTCTCAGTACTAACTGCAATGTGTTATTCCCTGGTGGCTGTTGGTGCCACATGACAAGGGGCCTTGCTTTTAGCCATTCTGCCAATAGCAGCATTGTGATACCATGATTAGCAGGCAGTGCAGAAAGTGGTGGGACTAAAAAACTATGAAGAATTAAAGTACCCTCTAATTGTCTGAAGGCAATCACTCATAGCTAAATCATCTTGTTAAAAAGATACAGAGAAATGTTAGTACTATGGCAATTCTGTGAATAAAATCTTGAACATCTATTTCCAACAGTTATTTTATCACATATTTTCTTCTGTAAAGTTCCAGCTCTTGGATCAATTGATCACACAAGCATTTCAGATTTTGCAACAAAAAAGTTTATAAACCATAACACTGTGAAAAAAAGGCTTGAAACACTATCTAAGCATAACTTCATGTTCTTAGAAACTAGGCTCAAAAAAACCATAGTCACAACATTTAGGTTCAGGACTGTAAGAAAAATTAAGCATACTGTGTTTAGTGAGATAACGCCTTGACTGTGGAGGGCAAGTCATGGCTTCTGAGTGCTTGTGGCTGGTGGTAGGATTCCAAGCTCTACCGATCAGGGCAGTATTTGTGAAAACCTCGAGAAAAAATGCTGCCCCCCCCC
>VWZZ01004447.1:165524-192256 GCA_013399095.1 Psophia crepitans
CCTGCATGTGCATGGTACATTTTATACCATCCAACAAGGAAAACAGTGACCAGATGTGTTTTCATAAGCATCACATGACACAGCAATGAAAGAATGAGCAGCTCTTCAGAAAATCAGCTGCAAAGTCAGTAGAACATCTTGTTCCACTACATTTGTAACCAGAGAGATCTGTAATCACCAGACCTAATTTGTCAATAAAGTAAGTTTGCCTTCAACTTACAAATTTTTAACTGGCTGTTACAGACTTGCATATATATTGTCCTTGAGATAGACTTGTTAAGACTGGCAATAGCTAAAAGCATGGTTTTTTACTTGCAATTGATAATCTATTTTAATAGCTGCTAGAAGTCCTATCACATACTGGACAGCCCTGTGAGGTGCTATAAAAAGTAGAATGAAAATAATGCCACTGGACCAATGATGTTACAGTTCATGTGTAGAGCAAAGCAAACCAGAGAGGAAAAGTAGACAGATGGTAAACAACATGGAAACAAGTCCACCTTAGCAAGTCAATAAAGTTAGTCAGCACCCTGGGTGCTCCTCAGCCTCTGTATTTTAAAATTTTGGTAAGCAAAAGAGAAAGCTATGAGTTAGTATTTGCGTTGTATTTATTCAGATTGTTCAGAGCAAAAATTCCAGAGCCTGTGATCAGCTACGTCATGCTGCTGTGTCTGATTCCTATTCATTTTACAGTAGATACACCCATACCAATCCCTGAAAACATATATGTGACAGCAAAAATACTCTGTGGCCTCTTAAGAGCACCGCAAAGAGCGTTAAGTCACAGAATGAATTAAACCGTATAAAATTAATTCCTGCAGTGCCACCTTGTGTTCAGATATAATTCCTAATCCTAGCAACCCCTCAGCCTTCATTCCTGCCGATGAAGCCTTCCAGCTGTGGAAACTGATTCACCCTAAAACTAGTTTAACAACTGAGCATCTCCTCAGGCATCGGAGAAGACGCTCCTCAAGTGTTTTAGCATTAACCTCCTTCCTGGAACTTTCTGGAGTCCCAGGGACCTCAATTCAGAGGCCAGATTCTCCTAGAGCTGGGAAACACCTCAAGCTGCAGCAGTACCTGGTGGTCAGGACGCTCCATGATAAACTGGAAAATGGAAAAATTCCCTCAAGAATGGATGAACTCGCTGGATTTTGAAACTTTCAAGAAAACAGTGATGCAAAAAACTTTTAAGCAAATTACATTAATCTGATTACAATAGGTCACAAAGAGGTATATACAAGTAGAGATCCAGATTTTGTCTCTCTCTACACATAGGAGTGTTGGCATTTATAAGCAACTCACTTCTAACTGCAAAACTGGTGAAAAAAGGCAAGCAGTCATTTTCTATGCAGGACAAAATGAAAGTGGGTTGCTTTTATTCTATAACAGAAAACTTGCAGAATTCCAGGGCATTCCAGACAGGAAATCATAGGAAATAATTATAAATAATTGAAAAAAAAACCAACAAACCATAACCACAACCAAAAACAAACAAAAAACCAACCAAACAAAAAAACCCCCTCACCCCAAAACTGAATTATATCCTGAAACTTGTTGGACAAGAAAGAGAATTCCACTGAAGTTGAGCATATTATGGTCATTTCATCAATATCACAATGAACTAGATGACCTTCTCAAACCCAGAAGGCAGCAGATTTATTTATTTATAAATGTATGTTATTTAAATTTAGGTATACTTTGAAAGAAGCTTAATACCCACAGCTCAGGGACTTCCTGATCACATATGGTTTCCACAGACAGCACAGATACCAATGGCGCATCTCAACTGGAGCTTACAAGTAGGAGATGCATCTACAAGGCGCTGTGCAGCCCTGGGAAGTTGAGGGTGCACACAGGGGCTTAGCTGGACACAGGGCTCCGTTTCATTCCTTGTAGTGTGAATATCAAAGATGCAGCACCACTTGTTACTAAGCTCGGACTGGAGAAGCTGAAATGGTTCAGTTAATTGCTCTGCCACACTCTCTCTAATGAGCGTAACTAGGCAGTGCTCATTCCCACAATGTTTTGTGAGGCTGCTTCAGAGAAGGGACCTAAGAGTATCCCTTCCAGGGTGCCAACATCATATGGGTATTGTCCTGGGAAACAATGCTTGCAACATGAGGCAGAGATTTCTAAAACTCAAGTTTTACCCAATTCATGAGCACCCTCCCTGCCACTGAGCTTCTAAACCAGCAGATACAGGAACCCCTGCCATGGTCTGTTGGCATCCTCACTGACATTACTGTGACACGCTGTGATTTAGTGAGGGTGAGGAAGGATAGAATACCGAGCAGGAGGCTCCAGGTAGCTTGAGGCAGTAAGAGTCGTGGAGTTACTGTCCCAGGAGACGGCAGCATGATGCAGGATTACGAGCAGCACCAACATCAGCCATACCTCGGCTGTTAGCAGGTGCACGAACAATATTGCTGGACACTGCTGAATGCTGACCTGCTGTGTCTCAGCACTTCTGGGCCCACAAAATGTCCTCACTCCAGTGACAATCTGTTGGACACCATTTCCAGCCAGGAGGACTTGAGTTAGATCACTAATTCCAGGCTGTGTAAGGCCACTTTCATGAAAGAATGACAGAAAGGCTGAGGTGGTAATGGGACCTCTGGAGATCGTCTAGTCCTACCCCTGCTCAAACAGGGTCAGCTAGAGTCAGTTGCCCAGGACCATATCCAGAAGTCTTTTGAATATCTCCAAGGATGGAGGCTGCACAACCTCTTTGGACAAACTGTGCCAGCGTTAAACCACCCACACTATAAAGCCTCAGTGTGGCTCTCCAGGGTCTTCACCACCTCTGCCAGAGGGGTGGGAGCATTCCCAGCCCAAGCAGCTGAGATAATACATGGCACTTGGCAGTCCTTGCTCCCTTCCATTCTAGAGTGCAACTTACTTTCTTAAGTTTAAAGAGGACTTCAAATATTTGAAGTGTGAATGTGCGAGCCCTTCCTTCACTAAGCAAAACAGTTATTTTAACAAGCTGTGAGATCCAGAAAAAAATTCATTCAGAAAGCAAGACGGGAAGACCACCGGACAAAAGACAAAAGATTCAGAGCTTTTAGTTATTCTGAGCTTGTATTCTGTGCAATTCTGTTGCCTACCTGAATATGTTGAACTAAACATACACACACACGTACTCCTTTGGCAGATACTGCAAACTCTTTGCAAGAAAGCTGCTGTCTTCTCTCTCCCTAACCTGTGGCTGAAAAAACCCTTTTATTCATGACGTATGAAAAATCTCTTGACTGCTGGACCCTCTCAACATTCAGTCACACCAAAGATTTTGCTACCCTGCAAATGTTTTGACCAGTCATTGCCGGGCCATGGCCAGGAGAGGGAGCACAAACCCCTCTGCTGTTATTCTCAGGGCTTCACCACCAGTGGAGAGGCTCTGTTTATTTGCTTTCACTTTTTTAATATGACATGTTCTGTTCCAAATAATTTATGGAAGCTGTCTGAAAACTCAGAACGTTCTTCATCACACAATGCATGAAATCTGAAGATAAATGGATGACGATTTGGGGCCTGAGAAATAAGAGATCAAAATCAGGCAGGATTTATGGTTGCTTCAGAAACATAAAAAACCAGAACTCGATTATGACTTTCACCCTTGAGCAAAATATACCCTGGAATACTAGATACTTAGCGTGTAAATGTATGTATGTGTATATATATTGCATAAATATGTACATATGCATTTCTACCCCTTTACAAAGAAAGATGAAAGTCTCCCTTTTGCAGGTGGGGACACTCAGACACAAACGATGCAGCAGTATCTCGGGCCAGACAGCACCAGTGACAGGGCTGGCAAGAGAATCTCAGGGCTTATGCTCAAGGCTGGGTGCAGATTACTGTGCATCTGCTGAAGGGCTCATCTCAGCTGAACGTGGTTACTGTGTACAGACTGAACCATCTTCCATTTGCTAGGCTCTGAGCCCAGGCAGAGCAGCTATATGGCTGTTTGAATTGCTCTGGACTGCTATAATCTGGAAGGCTTGTCTCCCACTCTGTTGTCATAGCCTCAAAACCACATTGTCTCAGTGACAAGAAGGCGTTAAACTGTCTTGTCTGGTTAGAAAGTAGACATGCAGGGTATATTACTGCAAGAAGAGAATCCTATGAGGATGCTCTCGCTTACAACATGTGGGAGCCTGTGAGATGTTCCTTTGGAAATTCCAGGTTTTTTAAGATAGAATTAAAAGAAAATAACTACCTACTAGCTAGATCACAAAAGAGATGGAAGTATCGATACATCTATGGGTATTGCAACACAGTACCAAAAAAGAAGCATGTGCTTTTGGCTGAAAAAAGATCCCAGTGCAGTGATACACACAATGAAATCTTTGTGCAAAGAATCATATCAGTTGCATTAAGCTCAGACTTTGAGGGAAATGTATAGCATTGTCAATTCTCTCAATTTCATGGAGATTCTCAAGACACCTGGTATTCTGCTTCCACCACAACTGCGGACGTGTCCCTTTGAGACTCTGAAATACCTTTAAAAACTTTCCTAGTACTGTCAGTTAGGGGGAAAGGTTGAAGACTTGATATACGTGCACTCTGGAATTCAGCCATAAGATGGCAAAATGAATAGACAAAATAAAGAGCAATAAAATGTTATTTTATTATTATATCTACTGATTTTCAAGCCCTCCTTCTCATAGGATTTCTGACTGGCAGTTCTGGAAAGCTTAGTCATTAAAACACTGAACATTCAAGAAAATAGCAGATGCAGGTACTGAATTTACTAGCACAGTACAAAGTGAAATGAAGGCCTGCATGTATAGTCCCAAAAATCTAGGCATGGAGAAACAACTGACTAGAAAGGCTTCTGCCCTCCAACAGAGAGGAAAAAACATCTACATCATCTCTTTCACCACAAGCCAAAAGGTGTGAGAGCTTTAAGTTCCTCAGAGAACCGGTTAGCTAGAAACAGAAATGAAAGCCAGATCCTCCAAGCAGCATGCAGGGCTCCTCATTAGTGGCATTCCCAGCATCCGCGCTAGTAACTACAAAGAAATGGCAACAGCGGGATCGCAAGGTTTCTAAGTCTCAGACTTCAAGAGGACGCTAACAAATCCCACTCCTCCTTACTCCCCCATTAATATTTCATCTCTCATCCTAGTCAGCTCGTTCAATCTTCCAGCTAGAAGCTACCTGGAAAATAATTGCAAACCCTTCACCGCCATGTGCATAATTCTCACAGTATATGTACTACACGGTTTCTTCGCTTTGACTGGAAAGGTGGTTATTAACAGAAACCACGCAACAATCCCACCCCAAGGAGTGTCGGGGACTTACTGAGCATGCTGTCATGGAGCAGCACCAACACCCAGTTTTCTCTGAACGACAGAAAGGATTTGGGGTTTGGAAGGGCATAATATTGCACAGCTGGTGTCCAGGAATAGAAACAGGAACCTACACAGTCAGGGTCAGGTTATACGTGACCCATTTGGTTGCCAGCTTTAGGTATGAAGAAATACACTTGATTCTGAGTTACACTGAACTCCTTTCCAAGTGCTCTAGTAGAATGTAAAAGTGTAACAATGAACGAGAACAATGTTTCCATCAATTTTAAGGAGTTCTTGAAAGAGCTAGGATGCTATAAAGCCATCTCAGCATAAATCTCAATGGGCTATATCAAAATACTTTTCCTGGGACTTCTGAGTCTTAGCTTTACTCACCTTTCAATGTTAAAGCAACAAACTCAATACCGAGTAACAGAGATGTGCTAAAAAATATATCATTATTTCCTCTTAAGCAGAGGTTTCAAGCCTCTTCTTGTTGGCTTCTCCCACTTATCCATTCCTTAGTGCTGCTACTTCTCTGTCCTTCCTGCCACTGCCTCTCACAGCTTCGCCCCAGCAGTTTGGCATGCTGCTCTGCAGCAGATGCCTCCTTCCAGGCCCTGTGGCTGCCCTACCAGCTTCCAAAGTCCTTACAGGAAAGGTGCAAGTAGAAGGCTTGAAAACAGAAGAAAGTTTTCATAGAATCATAGAATGGCTTGGGGTGGAAGGGACCTCAAAGATCCTCTAGTTCCAACCCCTCTGCCATGGGCAGGGACACCCTCCACTAGACCAGGGGGCCCAAAGCCCCATCCAACCTGGCCTTCAACACTGCCAGGGATGGGATCTCCACAGCTTCTCTGGGCAACCTGTTCCAGTGTCTCACCACCCTCATGAGAAAGAACTTCTTCCTAACATCTAATCTAAATCTCTCCTCTTTTAGTTTAAACCTGTTACCCTTTGTTCTGTCACTACACTCCCTGAGTACTTTTCCCTCAACACTGCTGCTGTCACCTCTTTGGAGCACACAGCTTGAGCTCCCAACTTATCTTTAGGATGGGACAATTGAGCAAGTTGGTACTAGGACTCTACATTGGTCTGTGAAACTTTCTGCTCAGTAGAGCTTGAACCATTTCTCCATTTAAAGTCTTAATTACATTCATGCCAGCTCCCTTCCCTCCTTTAGATTTCTCTGGGTAAAAATTACATGTAAACATATCTTCTAACGTTTCTCCACATTGTTAGAATTACAGAAAGAGGTTTTAATGCAAATGAGAACAACACTTAGGCTGCCCAAAAAATGTCATACATGCCTTTTGATAGAATATAATACACTTTGTTCTGAATTCTTTCATATCACCATCACATACCAGCCACACCATTTGTTTTGAGAATACTACTGTGAGATTACATAGCAAAACAGAAATTAAAAATCAAAGCAATATGAGACAAATCCTATGAATTTCAGTGTAGTCTTCGAAGTGTTGTAACCCTGTACTCTTGTCACTTGCCCCCTGCTCATCTTTCAAGTTATCTACAGGTAGATCGTGTGCGCTACTTCCCTGCGAACCCTGCATGGAAAGTCAAGGGAACTTGAGTGAACTTCATGTGGGACATCACACATGTAACAGACCACCCATTATGCACTGCTTTGCTGTGTGAGTGGCAAAGGACTAACTTGAAAGCTCTCTGTGGATATATCTCAACAGACTGGTGAGCACTGTTTTGGGAATACCCACGTGGGCTGGTAACTACACAAATGACAGGGACTTCTGCACAGGCAGACATCTGGTGAGACCAACGAGTACTGCGTCAATAGGCTGATTATCAGCTCCAATGCTGGCTGGGCTCACACAGGCTGAGCCTGGCACTGTGCTGAAATTTCAGAGCTCCTGACTCTGGAGCAGATTCATTCAGGGATACTGTGCAGCCCTCTGCATGGTCCTGGATTGCCCTGCCCTGTGTGCTTCAAGGTACAGAGTACACTTTCGCAAACATTCATTCCTTTGCTCTCTTCCTGATCAAGCGTATGTTATCAAGACCAAGATATGTTAAAGCCATTTTATTTTCAGATTGGATGTAATATTCCTGAACATAAAAACAGGCCCAGTCACTTCACTAAGTGTCAAATGGCAAAAGAAAAAGGCAGGAAAATTGAAAACAGACTTCTAGGAAAGCTCCCAATGTCACAGATTTCTGTGAAGGCAGCAGGAAAAGCAATTCAGAATAGGGTCATGGTGGAAAAATTGTTACCATTAGCTGACATCAAAAGGCAGTTTTGAGAGATTTAATATAGTATGAAAATCCCAGAGCAAATGTCATTAATAGAACTGCTAGGAGAGAAAGTATTGCTTTTCACCTGTGAAACATTTGCACTTAGTAGGAAAGTCTCTACTATTAATTTGGATAGCGACAATGTCTCTCAGGGGTCCTCAGAAGTACAGAATATTCATCTCCAGATAGAAGATAAAAACACCATTCTTGCAAGAGAACATTATTTCTTCTCAGGTGCATCAAATGTATTACCTCCCATGCGTTGTGGCTAGGAATGTGTGCTTAAAAGGAGAATGCAGTACTCCACAGTGGGCAAATACTTCATAATCATTGACCCTGCTAGTCTGTATCTGCAATTAAAATCTCCATCCAGGCAGGGGCAGAGGTAATTAAACATAACACATAACCTGCTGACCTCAAAAAGCAGCAGTTATTCACAAATCTGAACAACTTCCTTCTCATGCAAGCGCCATTACTAAATCCATTCGCTGCCAGGAAAGAACACAAAAGTCAAAAACATCTAATACCTTTGAGAGAAAGGAAAAATACAAACAAAATGCATTACTTAGCAGCTTGTGTGATACTTCTTCATGACAGAAAACTTCCAATACTGAAGAACTCAATGGCTCGCAGATGGATGCCCTCATCAAGCATCGAGAAAAAAAGAACTATCCTAAAATTATCCTAATAAAAATACTAAATACACAGTTCTGTCTCACAATACCTGTACAAGAGTCAAGAGAATTTCTATTCCACATGATGGAGTTTAGTGAAGACTTAAGAACTAATTCTTAATTAGCTAAACTGTGTCCTGGGCACAGCATTGGCACTTTAATATGGCACCTAAGTCAAATATAGCCTGTCTGAGCGGCTGGGTAAATTAGCCTAGATAGAGCACTCTGTAAACATAGCTGAGGGGCTTCCAGAGTCTGCAGGGCACATACAGACAATTTGTTTAAAGCTGAATAGATATAATCCGACTCACAGACACCAGGAAATCTGATCTGTGCACCAGTGTGCCAACAGCAGTGACCTGAGACCCTGGGAAACAAATGTGACACCCGGTGACAGGGTAAAACTTACCTCAGTTAATTCCTCTCTTTGAAACTAAGAGGGGAAGAAAGCACAGTTAAAAGTTGTAATTGCTGTAGTTCACTGAGTGTTCCCTGGGGCACTGTATTCTGAAGTCTGGAATAAAAGCTATCAGCATCCTGAATGGAGCTGTCAAGCCACACTTGTTAGCAAAATTGGTTGAGAAGATGAAAAATCCCTTTTCACTTGCAATTGATAGAACCAATAATTCAGGCTTGCCAGAAGAAGCCTCTAACAGTGATGACATCTGAGGCAATTTGAAACCATCTAGAACTCCTTGATGGGTTTCTATGGATTTGGCTCCCGAGGGAGGCTCAGAGATAAGCAGAGCCTTGTATAAAAATCTTCCTGTGGATGAATGTTTATATATTACAGAAGACACTATTTCCTCAGTGACAGGTATTGTGTAGAAACGCAAAGAAGTTGGATGTGGAAGATCTTGGTGGTCACCACTCATCTGCTGGCCCAAAGTCCCAAGATTATATAGGTTTTTTTCAATGTGTGTTGGGATGATTCTCAACGAAATATCTGAGAGGCCCCCCAACAGCTTGGACAAAACCAGGGAATTCAGGGTGCATACTACCACCAAAAGCTTCTTGACACCCAGCACAAGGCAGCAAAGACTAAAACCCCTCAGGCTTTGCTCTGTTAGGAAGAGGTTTTCCTGCTGCTGTTTCTGACTAGATGTTAAAAGGACCCAGCAGGGACATTTACAGCCACTGGTGTAAAGAAGTGTTAAATGTATTTCTGTACACAGAAAATGTTTTTTTACCTGTTCATGTCATGAATGTAGAAGTTCCTAAGAAATCTCCTAAAGAAGCTTGGGGGACTTAAATGTTTTTTTCAGTAAGCCAAAGATAACTAACATCTCATCTGATCTCTAAACCATGAAGAATCTCTTCTTGATGACAAGCTACTCACAGTATGCATCACCACTACAGGATGCAGATGCCACTTGCAAAGACTTATACATTTTCTAATAGTGTTGCTGCTTTTCTTCTGGAAGCTGACAGTTCAGTTTGTGAGCTGTCCCTGCTACAGAACCCAGTTCTATACCATTTAGTCTACAGGCAGGACCTGAAGTCCAGGAAACATTCAAACCACATAAATATTGTGCTCAGTAGAACAACTTACAGCTTTTCTCAAAGGATGGAGGCTCAAGATATTCTTAAAAGAAGCCAAAGTACTCGACTGCTCAAGGGCAGAAGAATTGCAGGACGTTTCATGTTACGCATTTATTTTTGTCAAAGGCTGTTGATCCATGCTTTGGACACAACCTATTTGTCTCAAGGCTGATAGTAGCTGAGAGGTTTATTCACTCATATTCCTCCTGCAACACATGTACAGAGACAATTTTTGTTTGAAGTGTTTAAAGAAACTTAGAAAAACGATGAATCATACTAAGAAAGTGAATATACCCTCTGATCATCACGAGAACAACCACAAACATTGCTGGAAATCTTTCCTGAAGTCAGCCCAAAAAGAGTTCACAGAATCCAAAAGTCGATCTGAATCTCCACTCATCAGTAATGCATCCAGCCAGCAGTTATCGTGAGTCCCTGGGAATAACAAAAGCTTTTCTGGTTTCATAACCTCAGGCTGTGAACAAAGCTGGCAGTGTGCACCCTTTAACTTTCTGTTGGTCAGCAAGACAGGCAGTAGCTACACAAACCAGCCACCGATGACTTCTGCAGACGTAACAAAAAAAAGAAAGCATAAAGGATGATGAGAATTAAAATAATGAGGCAGTTTGCACCTCTCAAGCATGGGAGGAACAATGTGCTTGTCTGAAAGATGTAAGCAGTGGGTGGATGGCTGGTGTCTGCAGCTGACTGTGGGCAGAAACAGCCATTCAATACCAAGAAGCACTTGAGAGTCTGTTTCACCACCATCACCATTCTTCCTTAATATATAACCTTATAGAGACGCCGCATTGCCAAGAGAGTCCTGCCAACGTTTTGACTATTGATATTACATTATATACATTTGATTTTTTAGTTGTATTCATTAACAGTGTTTTTTATTATACCACAATAAAAAACTATGCTCAGCAAATAAATAGCTCATATATCTGTTCAAGTGCTAAGCAAATCTCCCACAAGCCTGGCGCTGAACCTGGGCAGCTCTGTGGTAAGTGGTTTTGCAGGAATTCTGGGGAGAGGCGTTTGCTAAACATAGCCAGGTTAGATACCAGCCTTTTTTTTTTTTTCCTTTAAGGAAAACTGGCATCTGGAAGAGTCATATTTTAAGAGAGAAAGCCTAAGGCAATTCATTTTCTTAAAAGAAGCCAAACCCAACACACGAAGCAGCTGGGCTTCTCTGCAAAATTAGGTCTCAAATGTCACAATTGAGTATTTCTCTTCTTATGCCTGCAAGTCTCAAGTCAGAGAACTCTTCTGCCTAGAGAGGTCCTTGACCTAGCTCAAACCACGGAAATCTGCAAAGCTGAGAGATAATAAATCTTTTTAAGCCTTCTCCTCTTGGGTGAGCCTCAACATGACAGGGTCATCAATGAGGTTTCTAAGGCCTCATGCAGGTTTTTCTTTACCCACTGACATAATCTAAGGTGTGGTTTCTAGAAAAATATCTGTGACTTTACCTCCAGAGAAGCTGTTCTGGAATCTGGCTGATAAACTTGCAGTTATCATGACTAAACTCTGACTATGAGTTAAAGATACAAATTTCTTTTCCCAATAGATCTTTCATATTACCCGATTCAGCACATATTCTCCTTTCTAATGACGAGAAACTAACCTCCGTTTTTCAGAAAGATCAACTCTTTAGGTGGAGATTAAGAATTTACACAAACCTGGCCATTTTCTCCAGCACCAACTCAACCTGGGAGTGGAGTGCAACGTGTGAAAAGTGCAGACTAATAAGTAAGTTCTGAAGGTAAAAACTACCCATTCACTGGCCTCAAGCACTGAATGTAATTCTTAATGGTTTTTGCCTTAGCAAGACTCCTTGGGTCTCAGAAGCATCTCTGAAAATCTGAAAAGACAGATTCTAGCAAGTCATACCAGCCTAATTTTAAGTCTACAGCAGCACGTTTTCTCAGTGGAATCCTGCTAAAATCAAGACCTTGTACAAGTAGTTTCCTCCTTGCAAGTTAAATCATCACATTAAAAAGTAAACACATGTATAGTGCAGCCCTGAAGTTTATGCCTCCTGCATTGAAAACCTGCAGCCATTTGACTTCTACTCTGCTGGTCTACTGTGATGGCATTTTACACCCCATTAATTGCCTGATGTGAAATCTAGCATATGACTTATAAGCTGCGAAGTATCCTTTCTCTACTCAAGAACTGAACACAAGTTAACAAGACACCTCATTTTTGTAGATATTTGGTCCACTTAGGTGATTGTAACACATAACCCAAACAAGGAAAAAGTGCTCTTACTGCCCCTTTAAGGCAACTGACAGCATTTTTTCTTGACTGCTTCCTCTCCAGGCTATTCATAACCTGGTTCTAAAATGTCATTCAGCTATCTGAAACGACATCCCCAGGGACATGATGAGAGCAGTCCCCAGCACTGGAGGATTTCAAGATGCAACTGGAGAGAGTGCTAGATGAGACTATCTAGGCTGCCTTTTTCATGAAAGGTTGGACCAGATGATAGTTTGAGGTTCCTTCCAATCTGGGCTGTTCTATTATTCTGTCTCACACCCAGTGGCTTCATGAATCTGAAGAGTGAGAAGTTTTTCAAATCTAATTGGCCACATGCTTGCTGTACTTTTTAGTCCCTTTATTCTGGAGAATTTGGTACATGTGATGGATTATGCATAAGGTATGAGTGCAGAAGCGTAAAAGCCCTCCTATAGTTCTTCAGCTAAGAAAGCATGAACTACAATGCATCAGGATATTCATCAAATGCAGATCACATTAGTATATTGCCAAATTTTACATAATCATTTTTCACTGCTTGAGCACTCTGAGGCTCAAATAACAAAATAATTTTTCAGTTTTCTGAGTTATTCACATTGAGGATCCAGATGAAGACTGATAGCTCTGCACACTGTATAACAACGCAATTTTTCAAATAGGGGCCTGCAAGTGATGAGACCTGCTGTTTTTACTACTCCCACAGTAGAGTCAAGCTCTCAGAGAGTGCAGGAGACCTTGTAAAAGGCTGTGATTTACAGATTCGTGGTCTTTTGAGAAGACCAGAAGATGAGATACACAGAAAGAGCTGACGCATGAAAAAAAGCAAAGATGAATGCAGGGTAATTTACAAAGGGACTTGGCTTCAAACAGAGGTAGTGCTTTCTTTGCTTTAAAGTTTTCAAATCCCAGTGGTGTTTCCCTGGCCCTAAATGGGTTTGAGTATCTTCTGCAAATACAGCCCAGCTTTTGCAAAAATGTACAGCCCTCATGGTTAGCTGAAAAATGCTTCTGGCATGATCTGACAGAAGTGGCCAGGATCCTTTTATCTAGCAAACAGTTTTAGCAAACTACATGATGTAAAAGCTCTGCGCATATCATACAAAACGCTTGCACGAAGGTGTCACAGACCATGTCCTTGCGCTTGTGGCCACGTATCTGCTGTCTGGCTTCCTGCTCATACGCAACCTGCAATCCTGCTTTAGCTGTGGGAGCTGCCCAATGCAGGGTATTTTGTACTGCCAATGACACTGTTTCGTGCTCACATCTAGGATTATATATATATATATATGTGATAAAAAACTAGTGCACCTTATGGAACATTTATCCTTATTATTTCAGTCAGTCATCTACAGACAGATTAAAAGAAATAGATAAATAAGATATAGCTATAAAAGTAGATAAAATAAACTCACAAATCAGGGCAATGCCAGGAAGGAATCAAGTACTCATTATGCCTTTTCTTTAAAAAAAGGAAAACAACCCACAATCGAAACAAACAAACTTGGTATTTTTGAATGTATGACTTTGGACACTGTTCTTTAAAATTCATTTACCACTTCCATTTCACATCTTAGTCTTCCCTGATTCAAGCCTGTACAAAAAATCTTGTAGTACTGCACGTAGTTACTACTTGTGCTAGCTCTTTTATCAATTGGTTTTTCTGTTTCCTCATGAGCAATGACAGCTTTCCTGTTTTCTTCCCTCCTCTTCCTCCTTTCTGTTCTTTCTCCTGATGCCCTTTTATCATGCCGCCAGAGCTGCCTTTTTCTCCTTTTAAAATTGCTACCAGAACAACACTCTATGAAACATGGCCTTAAAGGTTTCCTGACAATGTATTAAGCTGCTATGCTTCAGTTGCTGCAGAGATAAACACCAAAAATATTAGGGGAGGGGGGAAATCAATAAAATAATGTACTTTATAAGTGTGACATCATGAGCATGATATGGTTGAGCAATAAGTCACAGCATACCAGACTTTTCAATCAAATGAATATGAGAAGAATGGTCTCTGAAATGGTGGCAACTGATGATTTGCCAGACCTTAATTAACAAGAAATGAATGCACAGTGTAAGGGCTGGGATTCGAGGAATCCCTGAAGATAAAGATGTGTCACATACAGTTAAATGAATGTGGCATGGTCACATTTAGAAAAGACTTTCTGTTTTTTAAAGATATTTCTGGCTCCAGCATTACTCCAAAGAGGGAGTCTCTTTCAACATCGAATCACCTTTACCTAATCGCGTACTTGGCTAATTGTTTCCACTGTAGTTTTCAGATTTCTAAGTTCTGATTCTTGATGACTTTGTGCTTATACCACTGAAAGCGCTTTATACCCACCTTGAATAGTGAATGTAACATTCACGTCATATTCTCCATCCCCTTACACTCCTTTTGCACAGATGTGTAAAGTATGTAAGATGCAGTTTCTTTCTGTGCACACACCAGTGTAGAAAGATGGTAGTATTCTTTACGCTTAAGAGAGAAGGTAGTAAGATAAGAAAACCAGGGTAGTATCTTCCTACTCACATTCTTTACTAGACTTAAAATATATTCTCCCACCAATTCAGAGAGCAAAAAATGGACTTGAAACGTGCAGTTGAAAAAAGTAAAGCAAGATCAGTAGCTCCCAAGTATCTCACAGAATCAATAAAACATTGTTGTTGATTACATTGAAAAGACTGAAGCAAATCCTCTCACATCCTCCCTGCTAGGGAAGGAGAAAGCCACCTATGAACTTGTCTACCCAGGTGGGTCATCTCTGCAGTCAGTGCAGATGCAGTAGCTAATGTGAATTAGACAATAAGCTGCAGCCATTTCCAACCAGCCAGCTGGCGCTCACCCTGGTATGACTCAGCTTCCACAGGGCTTTCATTTTCATTAAATTTGCAACAAATTGTGGGGGCAAGCGTCCCACAGTGCTCTGTCCCACTGCTGGGTCTTTCATTGTGAACTAAAGAGGGTGAGCCATCTCGAGGCACTTGAAGTTCAAGTGACCAGAATCTAATGAAGTATGCAAGGTCAGGGACTCAGATCATGAAAACATGTGTCGGACAGCAAGCATGCAATATTTAAAAAAACTAACAAACAAACAAACAAAAAAACCCCACAACCCAAACCACCCTTTTTCCTTTTTCTAAAAATCTTGGAAAATACAACACGAGCATGAATCTTCACACCAATGTCAATAACCACAGCAGTGTCTGGGCATGTGACCATGCCTCTCAGTGACTGACTAGGTTCGGTGACCTGCTCTCTCCTAACTCACATACATATGCACGCTTCCTTGTAGCGCACACCAGGTTCAGTGACCATTTATTTTGCTTGTTTCCCAGAGCCTAGAGGCATCATCTTACCTTTCAGGTTAGGATGGAGCCAGCTCCTCCTCACCTAAACTCTAGTTGAAAAACTCCCCAAACAGCAAGGTTAAGCAAGACACAGTTGTTGTGTGCATTAGAAAGAGGTCATCCTTATTTTCATAAAGCTTGGTACATACATGGAAACATGCCTCCAGGTTGATCAGACTCCTAACCCCCTAATATTGCCAAAGGTACATTCATTACAAAATACAGGAATACATTCTGGGCAGCTTATGACTTAAAAATGGGTACAATATATGAAAAAGAACACTGTTTTGGAAAAACAGAGAAAAATGCTTCAATATAGACTAGTTTTAAAGGAAAGGTGAATTTTAAATCTTACTGACATTTTTAGAAAAAAAAAAAAAGGCTACAGTTTAAGTCTAATCCCTCCAGGTAATATCTGCCGTTGTGCTATTTATTTTCTCATTTTCTCCCTCTTCCCCATTTCTTTTGTAAATATCTCACACAAATCAGAATGGAAAATTATTGAATGCACAGGATAACCTTCTTATAAACCATATATGCAAAGTGAGCATATTCTGAATAAAATAGAAGTTGATTTTCTCCCTCACTACCTTTGATTACAAGTGACCTTCATTGTTAGTTGAACTTCTAACACTAACAGGTTGAAAAAAACATGACAAACTGGGACTGCTAAATTGTATATCTATTTCTAGGTCTCATTTTGGTTTAAATCAGTTTAAAAAATGACTACATGTTGGAAAATATTCTAGCCAGAATATGGGTTTTAAGCTAACATAATTTCTCCAAAATAGGGCCAGATGAAAGTAAAATTAATCTGGAGAGGTCTTGTTTTGGTTTGGTTATTTTTTAATTTCATCTAGAACAGGTCAATTTTTACAGAAAGGCTTCTAAAGTACACATCCTCTAAACCATTAACTTCAATTAGGTTTTTTATTTAATTCACTATCACTTGAAATAAACTAAATTATATTCTGTACTTCAGCAGAAAATCTTGCTTTGTGTCCTCCAGACACCTTAATGGGTTATTTTCTAAACATCGGGAAGTAAAGTCTAAGATAAAGCAAGATCAAAAATTAATTTTCACCAATACAAAGTTTTATTGTAATGCAAATTGGAGTACGGACATTAACCTCTGAGTAAAATTACAAATGAGCACACTAGCAACTATCACGAACAATGCAATCATCTCCAGAAAAACATTTCAGTATTTTCGAGCTAGTTTTCAAACATTCTGTATTAACAGGCAATAAAGTGTGTACGTATAAAGAAAATATTTTCAGAAAGGTTTTGAAACACGGTGAAGTATTTAGCCTTTTCTTATAGTTTTGAGCAGCTGAACACTCTGATATGACATTTTCACGCAGAATAACTTTTCTGATGTCCAAGAACAAGTCAAATGTTCAAAATGAGGAGCATTTCCTGCAACTGCTGGTGTTTCTTTTTCCAATAAAAATTAAAAACCCCAGTTATACAACTGCTTTTTCTAAGACATACGATTTATGCACACACACAGTTCCAACAGGCTCAAATTAGCTAACTGTATATAGATGTTTGGATGCTGACAGTTTAACTATTCATACAGCTTAGAAAAATTATTCTGTTTGATATTAAGCCAACTCACTTGCAGGTTGTACCTCCTGGACTCACATTTCAGAACACTAATTCCACTAATAAATTTGTTTTAATGTAACCTTGAAATGAATGTCTGTTGAATAATAGTATAAATCAAGAGATGGCTCTTTGCTACTTCAGCGTGTTATGAAATAAGGTTTTTGGAGGCTGTTTGACACAGAAGTTAATGAAATAGACCCTCAGCTACTATACATTATCACAGATGTATCGAGGAAAAGGGTGCATGGGAGGCAGGGTCATTATTTCTCCACAGCTCCACTTCGAACTTCATTTTTGCAGTACGATCTTCAGCTATTAACCTTTCCAGGGTACTCAGGTGCAGCTCGTAAGGACTGTCCTAACACGAATGGCACTCACAGGCAAGTCACACGTCAACACATTAAGTAAGCTTATACATACAATCATAGATTTGAACTATCATTAATTTAAGTTTTAGGAGATTGGTGATAAAATAGCCATCAGGGTAAGTTTAAGGGATTTGAAATCTGATCTAAATTGAGAAAACTACATGATTATAAGGTCATTCGTGTTAAAAAGAGGAATTATTTTTTTCCTGTCAAAAGACCGTTAAAAGCCACACCATCATGCAGATCAGGTAGAGGAGTATTACTTCATGGATGTCATTTCAGGTATGGGTGGGATAGCTTTGGCCATCTGGCTAAACATGAAATTCTTAGACCAAATGAACTTTGATAAGAAATTTCCCCTGACATTGTTCAGATACAAAATGACACAGGATAAATCTCATTATTCCACCTGATCTGTTAACAGAGATCTCCTTTTTCTGTAATCTCAAAGTTGAAATTTAGTGAGCCATAGTTGAAGCAAACTTCTCCTGACCTCAAGAATCCACCCTTGGGTAGGAGATTAAAGGGTACTTAACTCTTGTGCTGAGGGCATTTGGCAACTTCTGCACACATAAAAGCTACTGATTCCTTCCCAGAGAAGAAAAGGGGCGAGCAGGCTTTTTAGGTTAAAAAATCACCCTGTCAAGAGTCAGCTCACCAAATGCCAGCTGTATCCCCTCTCAGTATGTTCAAATCAGTGTTCAAAATGCCAAAATACAGGACAAAGGCCAAAAATATTCCCCTAATGGGTTTATAATAATGAAAGGATTGACATAAAGAAAGTTGGAAGAGCTTGAAATTACCTTGAACCATACAACAGAAATGAGAGGGAAAAAGAAAAATCAAGATTTATTTTTTTCCTTCTATAATTTCCAGTCATGTCTCATTCTGAACCGAAGGAACAAGAACAAAGATGAGGAAGGTCAATGGATTATGCTATCATTGGCAGCTGAAACAGCAGCAGAAGACATATTCCTGAACACTAACAAGAAACTAGGACAATTCAAGGAAAAGCTGGAGGTCACTTAAGAGGTAGACTCCAGGACATTCTAGCTTGGGGTTTGTGGGTTTTTTAAATCCCCATACCACTTTTTAAATTTACTAAAAACTCCAGCAGTAGCATGAAGGTCAATGCTGAGAGGATAGGCAGGGCCTACATCAACCATTACGTAGCTGTTGTCTTCACTGCGGCAATTTAGAAGGAGATCAAGAGGAAGCCCATCAGCTGTTTTTTATGCTTCTCTGCAGCATTGCAGGGAAAACACACAGATGATAATCCAGTGAAGAAGTTTCTGCAACTAACATCATCTAGCTAACTATTAGGATCATGCTGAGGAATAGCTTTATAAACAGCACAGATGCAGGATCGTCTGAATTATAATGCCGTAAGTGAGACTTGCTCTAAAAAAGAGAATGAGTCTACTGAAGTAAGATGTGCGCTGTGATTTAACTTATGGTTAAGAAGAGATAATTATGACTTATAACAAAGGGGTAACTATCAAGGCAACTTTAACGAAAGATGTTGGTTTGGGGTTTTTAAATTATTTTTAGTGATTAAAATCCAGTTGTCTGTAGAAGATAAGTTTTCCATAGTAAAATGATATCGAAACTTCCACTAATATATGATTATATAATTTTGAGTGTAGTTAAAGTGACATGATTGCAGATGAAACCTCTGTTTTCACAGTGTTCATGGCATTCAGAATTAAGTGGATTAAGGAGGTGTCTGACTGCAAACGATACAGTTTTGGCTGCGCTTACATAAAATACCTGAACTAAATTGATCGGCATATAACGTTTGGAAGCAAATTTCAGAGATTCACGAGTTGTGAATCTGAAACCACAAAGAATCAAACAGCCTCTGTGTGTAGAGAACAATTGTTTCAGCTTTATGGCACTGTCAGATGTGAATCATGTTTCACTGTCTTCTTTCAGTGAGGATGACTGCCCAGGGAGTTACAAGACAGACTGTTCTGTAGACGTAAATGGAGGAAGCAATGAACTCAGGCTTAGTAAGACCTTTACTGTACCAGCTAGGAAGGAGTACAGTTATATGATACATAAAGTTATATCCGGAACAGGTTCTTGCTGTTATTAGTCTGATGGAACGACATACTGTGTGTGGAAATAACAGTGAGAGAATTTTGTATAGAAACTGAAGCAGCATCTCCAGGGCCTTTACTTCCTTTGGAGGGAATTTTACTGTTGAGTTGGGCACTAAAAGGGTCCGTTACTGCATACAACATGGTTTCCCTGGTTTTGACTAATGTCTCTAATCATCTGCCTAAATACAAATTGTCCAGATTCTTTTTTTTTTTAATTATGCTGCCTAGGATATGTAAAGCTACTTAGTTATAATCATGTCTTCATTTTCATTGTTTTCACCTGTACTGAAACACCCGTAAGTGTGGTGCTGAGCATGCCTCACACAAAATAGTTACCTAAGGGTACCCCCTGGTACTGTGCTTCCAGAGACACAGGATGGCATGCAACCCAGAAATTGGAGAACAAGTGGCTTAAGGACCCTTTGGGGCCTTTCTGACGTTGCTGAGTGACAGAACCACTGAGACAGTTGATAGGGGTGAAAACTTAGAATTTGAGCCAGTGATGTCACCACCAGAATCTCTGTAATACAGCCCAGAAATCTCAACAGGGCTCCATGCTGCCCTCTGCCTTGGGGAAAATGTCCTCAAAAGCCTCCATTTCATTCCTCCTACCAGATAGGAGCATGCTAGGGATGAGAAGCTCAGCTCACGTCAGTATGCAGTACCATAACCCAGCCATTAGTTTGCTATCTTCAAAGACTACACTGCATTCTCACCCCAGCTGGAAATACCTTGGTGCAAACAAGTGTTTGTCCCTTTTGCTGCCTGTGCAGCTGACATAGTGCTTATGATTTGGATGTCTACATTATGTATTGTTTCCAATGATGAACACATCCTCTTCGCTCTTAGAGTAGCAGCACTGCCTCAAGAAAAACAGCATGACAGAGAAGACAGTCAAGTGGATGAGAAATGGATGCTTATGAAGTTTTCTTCATGCATAATGAAAAGGCTTCACCTTATTTTTGATTCCTGGAAACTTGAATTAATGAGTTGTCTGAAGCTTTTTTAGCTCCTTTACTGTCTACAAGGATGAGACACGTTCTGTACCAGCAGAGTTCACATCTCATCCCTAAGAATTACAAAAAAATTAATTTGTGAGCAATCTACAGAATACAGATTGTCCATTATTAGCTATTTGAATGATTCATGAGATAGCATAAATTGGTGCAAATAGTCTTGCTTTACAACAACAACCACAGAAGTCGGACATTACAAAGAGGCTTTAAAATGTCTTTAACCTGGAGTTCAAGAAGGATAGGGAACTGCTAGAGAGAGTCCAACGCAGAGCCACTAAGATGATCAAGGGAGTGGAACATCTCCCTTATGAGGAAAGGCTGAGGGAGCTGGGTCTCTTTAGCTTGGAGAAGAGGAGGCTGAGGGGTGACCTCATCAGTGTTTATAAATATGTTAAGGGTGAGTGTCAGGAAGATGGAGCCAGGCTCCTCTCGATGTCATTAAGTGATGGGACAAGGGGCAACGGGTGCAAACTGGAGCATAGGAGGCTCCGTGTTAATATAAGGAAAAACTTTTTCACTGTGAGGGTGACAGAGCACTGGCACAGGCTGCCCAGAGAGGTTGTGGAGTCTCCTTCTCTGGAGACATTCAAACCCCGACTGGACACGTTCCTGTGTGATGTGCTCTAGGTGGCCCTGCCTTGGCAGGGGGGTTGGACTAGATGATCTTTCGAGGTCCCTTCCAACCTCTAATATTCTGTGATTCTGTGTGATTTCTCTGCTTTGAGAGTTTAAAATGTAGTTTGGATTTGCTTCACAAAAGGATGCTTGATACAATGATACTGGGCTTTCAGAGCAGAATCCAGCCCACGTCCATAGAGAGGGGGAGGAGTGACAGAATGGGGTGCCCAAAGTAGCACCAGCCCTCAAATTAGGTAGTTAAGTGACTGAAAGGGAGGAGAGGGCACAGTGGGAGCTGGTGTTGGCTCCCAGTGGCTCAGTCCTTACTGCACTCAGCTCAGCCAGAGTGGGATGCCTTCCCAGTGCACAACACAGAACGGTGCCCTGACTTGGGCTTACAAACAGTTCTGGAATCGAGGTGAGGATTTTTCCATTCCTACTTGTAAAATGGTAGCATTTTGTGAAAAACAGAGCCATGTATCCTGGAGACACAGAAAAAGGACCATAGGCTAGAGTACCTAATGCACTCATATACGAGAGACAGATGTGTGGATTCTAGAAATTATTCAGATTCAGTTTTTTGTTTTTCTTTCCAAATATATCAAATATTCCAACTGAAGCTGGACCATTTACTATAAAAAAAATATAAGCAGAATATAAGCAGGCCTGGAAGCAGAGATGAGTAACTTGATGACTAGTCCTAGGGAAGCGAGGAAGATGCTCATGTGTCTACAGGCTTGGGCACAATAGGACTAGTGCTCTACAGTCTCTTGTTTTGTTTCTTTTCAGCAGAAAGGGTTAATACATTTTCTTCATCCTTTTTTTGTTTTAAGGCAAACTTCATTATAAAAGACAACCCAGCTGTTCATCAAATAAGACCATCACGGGTTTGGGGTTTTTTTTGTTTGTTTGAACGGATGTCATGCACCAATATAACAAAAATAAAATCAGTATGGCAAATCTGAATACAGCTAATAAATGAAAAGATCTGGGAGAGTTCAAAAGCTTGAAAATTACTTGCAGATGTGCTCAGGTACTTCACAGTAATGGACACTTGTATCTGTAGATACATCAAAACAAAGAGTGGGAAAATGAAACAGTCTGTGCTAAAATATATTCAAAGGGGAAGAAGATTTTTATGCTCAGTTTGTGTAATTTCTAATGAGACATCCATCAAAAGAGTATAAACTAGACAAATGAATAGCAGTACTTCTTTTCTTTTATGGTAATGCAAACTTCATTTAGAAATGGCCTCAGATTGTGCTTAAGAATACAATTATACTTTGTGCTTTTTGTTTTTCAGCAACAGATAAAACAACATTCTTTATTTTTATGCTTGAAATAAGGACTATGATTATCACTTATACCAAAAGCATTTTAAACAATAATGGTAGAAAAATTGGCTTCAAATTAATTCGTGCTTATTTTAAGCCTTCAGTACACTGGCTGAGTGGTGCAACATGGATTTTGAATAAATGTGAATTAAGGTCAAAGTCTATTTAAAGAAAAGTAAAACACAAGAGGTAGCTCTTTTTCCTCAATCAAATCTGAAATTATTGCAATGAAATACCTAATCCGTGGTACTCCACGGCAACCAAAGGAGACTTACAAAAGATATGCAGACAATAGATCTGTCAAGATGCAGACAAGTGGCTCAGAACAGATGGGTGTTACCTAACTTGTTTTCCCCACCAGCGATGACCTGAGCTTGATCTTCCTCATGCAGATGCAGGTTCGTACCTTTTTCCTAGCCAGCTGAGGTACACATTTTGGAGAATCTCCAGTGGATCCTAACTACTTAGTTAAAAGTATTCTTTTTTCATGTCCTAAAGTGATGGGTAAAAGGAGTTAAAATGTACTAGCCACCTCCAAAGTCATCTTGATTTATTTCAGTAGTCTAGACAAATCCACAGGATATCTACAGGGGACTCCACTTCCAACAGCTCATGTATATTCATCTACATAAGTGATGCATACGCCAAAAAAACAATCCTAGCTTCACACATAAAATGAAAGGCTCTGTGCTGATCATTATCAGCCAGAAGTGAGATACTGAGGTCATGATAAATCATGAAAACAGCTCAGTGCTCTGCAACAGGCAAAAAAGGGAATCCAGTATTTGGAATTATTAGCAATGGAATAAACAAACACATTTGTGTGTACCTTGACTACTGCAAGCAGTTTTCATTCCTTTATCTGAGAAAGGAAACGGCAAGAACTAGAAAAGGTTCAGAAAAGGGCAAAAGGGATATCAAAGCTATGGAATGGCTTCTATAGAAGGACTAAATGTCTGAGCAATACCTCTTCAGCCAGGAATAGAAATTACTTTGCGGAATGTGAAAAGGGTCTACCCAAATCATAAATGTCATGAAAAGACTGGACAGGGATTGGTGTCCACTGTCTCTTCCTGTGCGAGAGCTAGTAGGAATCAAACGAAGTCAGTAGGAACCAGGTTCACGACAAACAAAAGGAAGCAGTTGGTCACACATTGGGTAGTAGACTGGCAGAAATACTTGCCAAAGGATATTGTGGGATGTGCAAAACTTAGAAAAATTCAAGGAGAAATTGGGCAAGCTCATAGAAAAGCTTCCACCGAAGGTTATTAGGTATAATAAACAACATCTTTCCCAGGAAGTTGCTGAGATGCAGACAACTGGATGCTACCAGAGTATTAGAAAGAGGTGTCAGCATGGGCTTGTCCTGATCTTACTCCTCCTTAGGAAATCATTTACAGTCACTGATGGAGTGAGGATGCTGAAAGACAAGGACCTTTGATGTGACCTCGTATAGTTCCTCTTGTACACATAATAAATTCTCAAGGATTACACTACACATTGCATGCACATGCTTTCACTCCTTCAGATCTGAGCAGAAACAGGACCACTGAACATAAAAAAAAAACCAAACCAAAACAACAACAACAAAACCCAAGAGAAAGTACAAGGCAACATTTTAAAAAGTCTTTTGTCAAGTACTGTACATTCAGACACATCCTATACAATGAAATTTCACTATTTTTAGTGAAAATTTAGTAATTTCACGTTTCTATGCTTTTTCCTGAAGCTAAGTTTTGGGTTGTTTTGGCTTATCCCTATGTATACATTTAACATACAGCAACATTTACATTTAATATCCACCAGTATTTGAGAGACTGTTTCCAGACAAGATGTAACTAATCTTGTACAGCCACAATACAGCGAGCAGCAATTACTTATTTTCAAGACACTTAGGCTTTTGCCTTTGGCTAAAGATGTGGAAACTATAGCACATAAGAATTACTCAAGATGAGAAGTTATGCAAGGAAGAGAACAAATCAATTTAAGAATATAATGTTCTAAAAAGAATGCATAGGCATTTTTTGCCCTAAATTTGACCTATTTAACGATCACTGCCTGGTTGGAAATGCATTCTCAAGACTAAGTACCTACTAAAGAGATATGAAGGCAAGAAATATTGACCGCTCTGTTGCCAGGAAACAGTAAAATAAAATCTGAGGCAAACAGATACTCTTGAAGTTATAGCTACAATATGTGGACTTCCATTTCTGAAAAGCTTTGCAGTCAGGGAAGGAAGAATAAGTTAAACCGTACTCTCAGAGCTGTGTAGACGTTGTTGGCTACATCAATTAATATGTCAAGGCTTTAGGAAGGAAATAACTACAAATTTGGCTGAAGTTTTGGCTCCACTGGAAGCATGGGAACAAATCAATGGCAAGAGAAATGCGACAGTGTGAAGAATGTCATTTGGAAGTTTCTAAGGAGTCATTTCAAGCAATGGGGGGAAAAAAGCCACAAAGAGTTACGTATCAAAAAATACTGTCTACGTCACGGAGGTAGGGCACTGCCTATTGTTACAGAAAGGTAATTGTGCTTTATGTGTGCATAGGTCTATGAAGGAAATGCAACGGTGACTGTAAAATGTATCCGTACACATGTGGTATCTTGTATGGGCAACAATGGAGTCCCTGTTAGGGTATGTTCCAGTTGTCTTTGCCCTGCCATTACCTGTGCTACCAGAGCTGCTGAACCTCAACTATGACCCACCTCAAGCACAGGAGGTCTCCGAGCAGGGAAGAACCACAGCACTCAACAGTTTGTGACGCTAACTTACTCAAAGGGGTTCTGCTATCGAGACGTTTTACTCTGCAGCTGCTGTTTGCAGCCATTTCTCCCTTTTCACAGAATCACAAAGGTTGGAAGGGACCTCGAAAGATCATCTAGTCCAACCCCCCCTGCCAAGGCAGGGCCACCTAGAGCACATCACTCAGGAATGTGTCCAGTCGAGTTTTGAATGTCTCCAGAGAAGGAGACTCCACAACCTCTCTGGGCAGCCTGTTCCAGTGCTCTGTCACCCTCACGGTGAAAAAGGTTTTCCTCATGTTAACCCGGAACCTCCTATCCTCCAGCTTGAACCCATTGCTCCTTGTCCTATCGCTTTTCACACCATCAAGCTGCTTCCCTTCCTCCCATTTGTGTGACATGAGGTACTGGTGTACTCTTCTTCACTGCAAAACCCCAAGACCATAAGCAAATGTCTTCCAAGAGCAGGGAAGTCATTGCCTGCCAGGAAATCCCTATTTTATACGTGCCCTGTTCTTACTTTGTTCTCAAAATATCTGGTAACGGCCACTCCAAGAAACAAAACACTTGGTTAGATGGATCGGTAATCCGGCATTTCCTACTGTGTTCATACATTGGGTCATATTTGATAGGTTTGTACAGACCACAACGTTCTCCTCTTTATTGTTCTAGAGAGAGAATTCCAGAGTTATGGCAAACATTTGAACGGAGATTGCCAAAGCATCCTGACAGGTCAGTTTTCAAAAGAAAGCTTTCAAAAGACACAAGATGATTACAAAGTTTAAGGAATTTTACATAGGTACCTGAGGAACTCTATCAGGAAGAAGCAAGACCTCTATTGAAAAATACAGTGTTTTCTCAACAAATTTATCATTTGGCTATGCTCATATTTACACATATCTATCACTGTCAGGTCCTGAAAGAAACTCATTTACTTAGGTTTATCAGAAAACTGAAGAATTATGTACAGTAGCATGCAAAAAGACTAATGCAATCCACGATACCATGCTAGAATTCTTTAGTTATTCAAATGAATCACATTTTTCATTCCAACATGAAATACTAAAATCAACTATCATACTAAAAATGAAAACATACCAAAACACAATAATCTATAAGAGAAAGCTGTTTTCCCTCGCAGAAGTGTTCACTAAAAACACATTAAAACAAATTCATAGATTTCTGGCTCTTTTAAAATTACTTATATCCGTCTACAGTACTTTAGGAGACCTCTGAAATATCAGTGAATTAATGGCCATCATTATAGTAACTACCTCAAGTCAGTCTAACTGTAATAAAAAATATAATATGAAAAACCCGAGGTTTTTCCCCCACTATTTTATTGGAATATCACAAGACGCTTTTTAGAATGCATTCAACCACCAGTCATAAATGCAGAAAGATGCCTGAAGTGAGAGATATCTTAAGGAATCATAGAATGGTTTGGGTTGGAAGGGACCTCAAAGATCACCTAGTTCCAACCCCCCTGCCATGGGCAGGGACACCCTCCACTAGACCAGGTTGCCCAAAGCCCCATCCAACCT
>VWZZ01004447.1:192314-238069 GCA_013399095.1 Psophia crepitans
CAACTCCCTCAGCCTGTCCTCATAGGAGAGGTGCTCCACCCTCTGATCAACCTTGTGGCCTCCTCTGGACTCCCTCCACCAGTTCCATGTCTTTCCTGTAAGAGGGACCCCAGAGCAGGACGCAGTACTCCAGGTGGGGTCTCACAAGAGTGGAGTAGAGGGGGGGGAAATCATCTCCCTTGACCTGCTGGTCATGCTGGTTTTGATGCAGTCCAGGACACGGTTGCTGTCTAAGCCGCTGTCTAAGCCAAACTTTTACTTTGAAGACCAGACCATCTTTCTGGTGTTTCCTCAGGGATTTCAAACTATCATCCAAAACTGAAGTTTGACTAGATTAAGGTCATGACCTGAATTCAAATAATTTCTACTGCACTGTTCTTTCTTAATTTCCTTTTAATTCCTCCACTGAATTGAATGATTTTATTTTTCTTCTTCTCAAAGCTCTCTAGAAGTTATCTCTAGGTGGTTGGGGTGCTGCTTTTCCAATATATTTTCTGAGCTTAGCTCCTGCCACATTTTCTTTAAGGCTAAAAGTTCTGTTGGTATCACAGAGCCTGAGAGCTATGAAAGTTAATACAGGGATAGAAAGAAGAATACCTGGAAAGAAAGTCTCCTCTACTATCCAACTGAAATGTAAGTAAACAAAACCTTTTTACTGCATTTTTAACTCAACAACTTTTCTGTTGCACTGCCATACATCCATCTAGTTCTTATCCTCTCATTTCCCCTTAGTGTTTACTTCTCACCACAGATTTCCATTCTGTTGTGGTTTAATCCCAGCTGGTAACTGAGCACCACACAGTTGCTTGCTCGCTCCTCCCCCTGCAAGCGGATGTGGAAGAGAATGAAAAAAACGCCCAAATTTGGGGGCTGAGATAAAGACAGTTTAATAGGGTAACAAAGGGAGAGAATAATAAATAATAATAATAATAATAATACAAGTGATGCACAAATGCAATTGCTCACCGCATATGAAAGGAAAATGAAAAAACCTGATGCCCAGCCTGTTTCCAAGCAGCGATTCTGCCTCCCGGCAGCTTTGCTGGTTATATACGGAGCCTGATGTTCTATGGTAGGGAACATGCCTTTGGCCAGTCTGGACCGGCTGTCCTGGCTGTGCTCTCCCAGCTTCTTATACTGCGCTGGCAGGGTGTGAGAAGCTGAGAAGCCCTTGACTTAATATAGACGCAGCAACTACCTAGCAACAACTAAAAACATCAGCGTGTTACCAACATTATTCTCATTCTAAATCCAAAACACAGCAATATACCAGCTACTAGAAAGAAAAATCGACTATCTCAACTGAAACCAGGACCCATCCATATATAATTTCACCCATTGTACCTCTCACTAAAATGCCCTGCTTATACTTTCATTCAATTCCTTCTACTATCCCGCAACTTCATCCTGTAACAAGCATAGTAAACACACATGGAAATCCACCATGTACATTCTTCAGTAATTTGACAGTAAGACCAGCATGACTGGTAGTTTAGTGGACTGATTTAAATGAGGAGGAAATGGGAAGATTTGGAAATAAAGCACTGAAGGCAGAAAGTGTTTCAGGTAAGGGTAATGTTATAGCAAATACCGTTGAGGTCTCTTTAAGGTGTGTTCCTCTCAAGCTTCTCTAAAAACCTCTTTTTTCCATAGTCACTTTAGAAAAAAAGGATTATTTCTTCTATCTGTAACATTTAAACATCGTAAACAATCATTTGCTGCCATATTCTTCCTCCCTTAAGACGTTTGCTCTCTTCAGTCCTTCTAGCAGAGGTCACAATGATGTCCACAATGGAAATGACGCTTCCTGATACACTCCAATTGTTGGAAAGATCAGATTATAAACACTTCACACAAGTCAGAGGCAAATGGACAACACTAAGATGGGACAAAGTTTTGGGTTTTGTGGGGGTTTTGGTTTTGTTATTTTTAGAAGTTGTGCTTCCAAATTGTGGATGTTAATTTGAGAAAAACACTGAAAAGTGAAACATCATCCACCATTCTTTCAGACTGCAAGTCAAGACCTACAATGTTGAAGCCAAACAGGATTCAATAGGAAATTCTGAATTTATATTAAAGCAGGTTTGTATAAAGTATTTGTCTTGCTGATCTTGTGACAAAACATACCCTTTGAAGGAAAAATTCTTAATTTCTTCCTACTTATATTCAAGTAGTCAGAATAAAGTGGATTCTTTGCAAGTACCTCTAATGGCATTTAAAGATGACAGTCTGGTTAGTCACATAACACTATATAAATGCCAAATCAAAGCTTTATGTGAAAATAATTTATCAAACATATAAAAAATGTTTAAGATATTTTTTGAAGTCAAAACTAACAAGTTGCTGTCCTATACAGGCAGAATGAAAGCTATTTGGTTTGCTGATGAAAAGCAACTTCCATCTGCTAGCATCAAAAGCTCAACCTGGACCAAAAGAATTTGGCCTCTAATTCCATAAAGTATGTTTAGTGTCCTAGTTTCTGAACTCCTGAGATAAAACTGAAATCTCCAATTCTCCTCTGAAATTATGTTTCTAGCCTGCATGGCTAGATGCATGGCATGGTTTGCTCTGAGCCACGTGTGCTAACACACAGTTGCACAGTGTGTGAACCGAGAGCTTCAAGGAGTGCACATGGCCTCTTCTCACCCTAGCTCAGACACACACACTCTTGCAGTCTGGAAGAGAGTGGTGGCACGGAGCATCCCTTGTCTCTGTCTCCCTTCCAGGGTTCTGCTGGCAAAGTCTGAAACACACTGAAATTGTACAATCTCCTTGTCATTGCCTCATGCAGTTTAAAGGGGTTTGTGAGCTGTCAGCTGGAGTTCAGGAGAAGGTTTTGTAGAAGAAAAGGAAAAGGAAAGACATGTTGATGACAACGGACAGAATGCATACCTGCTCTATTGTGTGTAGACTCTGCAAGGCAAGCAGGACTAACAAAAATGAAGAACATGCTTTAACATCCAAAATGAACACCCATGACTGTGCCTATATGAGCTACAAACTCATTTTTCAGTGTAGGACTACATTGAAAGCCTTGGAGTTTTTCCAGGCATGAATGTGCAATAATTCCAGTTCCTGAGCTGAAACAAGAAACACTGATGGTTTTAAGGAGCTGACAGAAATCTTTCTGATGAACAAATGCAAAGTATAAACACATGGATTTCCAGGTTTTATTCTGTGCTTAGCTAGTTAGAGATGAGAAGAACACAAAGGGCCAAATCCTAGTTCCGCTCAAGTCACTTGGAGTTTTGCCATTGACTGTAACTGAGCTGTGTTTCCCCCTACAGCCAGAATTCATCATCATCTTCGCAGGAAGAAGGCTGTCATGCTTGCCTGATGTTTACACTAAATGGAAGTTTCACTGGAGGGTGAGATGAGATGCACAATATACGTCTGTTGCTCTTTTAAAAATATTTTATTGGAGAATCTTGTAAGCAGGGATGTTTATGAAAGCAAGTACAAGAGAAGAGTTAGACCCAGTGTGGGTGGGGTGCTGAGTAAACAGAAGTTTCACACTTGAACCATAACCCCTAGCTCCTTCACAACACTGTCTGTGACGGTGGATCAAACAGTGGATCTAAAGTCCAGTTTTGTTCTTGGTGCTTTCCAGAGGATGGCTGCAGACAGAACGTAAAGGTACTGCAGTCTGTACTGACTTTGCAACGTGCAGAGAGGGTTAGGGAATGCTATTATGAGAGTACCAAACTCTCTTCAGTTGTGATTTACTCCAGACTGAATCCCAGGCAAGAAAATGAGAGCATCTGGAGCATAAACTCTGCTATTTAGAGTAAGCCAGTGTGTCTGCACTCATATTATCACTCGCACATACTTTTTAAAAATGGTGGTAATAATTTCCTCATAAAACATCAAAATACCTGTAATCTAGAAAAATATTCTTAATACTTTCCTTGTCTAAAGAGGTCATAAAAGCTTCAGGCATGTTCTGACTAATGCAGATGTGCTCATGAGAATACTCCTTGAACTCTTCTGATAAACTAGAGCTTTCATCTCATTCATTTGCAAATTCCTCGTTGTATTAGCCTGCATTTTTCAAACAGGATTTTGTTTTTCCACTCCTAACCATTTGTCTTTCCTTGTAATAACTCATAGCTCTATCACCTCTAAGCTCCATACAGTACTTACTCTCTTCTTATCCAGCAAGATATTAAAGTTTTACCTCTTAAAAAATTCTCTCAATTTTTGTACTATCTTTGACATTTCGTCTGTGACAAGAAAACCTAAGAAATTTGTCTGCAAAGTGAAATGAGTAAGTTGCAAGAGAGGGACATGTTTCTTGGAATTTTTTTTGTTGTTCTGATTTATTCTATATCCCTGAAAAAGTAATTATTCAGCATATGCGAAGTTAAGAAGTCATCAATTTTTTTCTTTAAATACAAAAATACATGCCATTGTGAATTCAGTTACTTTTCCAGTGACAGCCTCAGACTTCAGAAATGGAAAATTGTTCCAAATATTACTCAACTGTTACACTTTCAGAATAATTACTACTTTGACAATCACAAGGCAGGAAGAAACCTCAGTTTAAAAGGTTTTCTGAAGAACAGAACCTTCAGGTCTGCAAATATGACTGTTCACACACATTTCTGGATTTCTACACAATGGCTCATTACTTTCCTATTCCTGCCAGGGTCACATGAAGTACCAGAAGGATTTTTGAATTCCAACCGTGGTCTTAAACAAACAAGTTGCATTTAAAATCATCTCTAACCACAAAATCACTTCCTATGACTTGCATCAAAGCTAGTCAGATTTAGAAAACCTCTAGTTTGACTGTGCAAAAGACAACAAAGCCACACAAAGTTCTGAAAGTGCCTGCCAAAGAAGAATATCTGAATGATCAACATTTGGTTCATATGCAAGATACCAGTATTATTATGAATATATTAGATTACTTAAAATTGCAAACTGGCTTTAGACACAAAGATCTGTAAATAAGATAGCACATTCTTGTGTATGTCTATTTATAAAGAAAGCACATAATCATGGATAAAAAAATAAAAATAACACAGCACACTCAGTACAGAGATGTAAGCAAGCTGCAAGGAATGCCACATCATAAATGCTGTGATGTGGCTTTTTTCTTTTTCATTTCTTTCATGCTGCTGCATTCGGGCCCACACTTCTCTAGCAGCGCCTGCTTAGCCTTCCATCAAATCTGATGGTCGGGACTCTGTCTGTAACACCCAGTCCCGCATATGCCTTTTAAACCAATTCTCCATTTAGTTTACCTGCTGAAAACTTCATTTTGCTACAGCGACTCTGCTGTAGCAGACTCTGCAGACTCTTGCTACAGCGACTCTGCAACTCCATCTGTACCATATAAACAGGAGAAGCACATAAAGCAGAAGGTAGAAGGGTGCTGCTACAAGCCTGCAGTATCAGCTCCTCCCAGAGCTCACTGCTGTGAGCCTTGGGACAGAAGTACGAATCTGCACCCACTGCTGTATAAACGCCCTGAGCCACCTTCTTCTGATACAGCCACGCAGGCTTTACAGAGCTGCTTGGCTTTCCATCCTGCAGGTAGCCAAGTGGGTAGTGAGAACATCTAGCACCTCCTCAATAAACGACATTGTACTTGCTTCCTGGAGCATATGCACCAGTGGCGGCAGTTTAGTCCTGTCCTGAAGCAACGGACAGATGTAGCAGAGAGCGCTCTGCTCAGATTGCTGTAGGAGAACTGCAACATTTTTGTAGATGGCTGCCATTTGTTTGCACCATATTTACATTGCCATCATCAGTTCTCTGAGTGTCTCCTAGCAGGCTGGTAGTTTTCCTCTTGTCAAGTCTAACAGGGTTGTCTCACATTTCCTCTGAGATCGATTATAGGCAGAAACATGTGTACAGCTGGCTATAGCATGGGCACTCCCAGCAGCATTTGAATCTCTCATGTGACTGATGTGTCTTTTCCCATGCCACACACTGGGTCCAGAATATCAAAACTCCTTTCTCTCTCCTCTGTGGTATGGTCTAGGGAAAATTTCACTAACAAATTTGCAGCAGCTGCAGGACCTAAAACACAAGCAGGGTCCTCCATGTCTTGTGTCATGTTCTTCTGGTCCTTTTCAATAGGTCTAAAGTTTATTGGAGAGTAATTACAGGATCAAAAGTATTTTATGGCCAGTGATGAGTAAAAGTACATGGAAAAGATGCAAGGTGCACTGTTTTGACCTAACCAGCTACTGACTAGCTACCTGAGACTGCAGCGGCCTGGATTCAGGGACCCTGATGGCTCCACCTACACATAGTGGGTCACATCCGTGTTGTATGGGCAGCTTGAATTCTCTCATTTGCAAAGTACTGCACTTTTTCTATCTTAGTCATTTCAATTTAAATGAGCATTTCTTTGTATTTTGCTGCTTCTCCAGTGAAAGCAAAGTGAGAAAAAAAGAAATCTCTCCGCAACCTTCTGAAACCTTGCGCATCAAGCCAGCTGAAATCTTTCTGGGTGCACTATCTTTCTGTTACTTGAACTAATGGCAGAACTGACACCAGATATGTGACTAGCACTGACTAATTAGTGTGAGGCACACACAGGTTTTCATAATTGTTTGCTAACTTTGAGGAATGTCGAGATTCATAAATCCTGGACCACATTTCCAACTCTAAAAGGAAGAATACGTTACCAGAATCAGACTTTTTGGCTGATTTTCCTGAGGACTGACTTCATGTCTCTCCATAGTCTGGGACATTCAGAGTTGTCCCCAGATCCCAGACAATTCTTGACTGTACTGTCTCAGTCACAGTTCTGCTAGCTCATTTTTCAAATCCTAGTCTTTCCTTTACCTCCTAAAAGCAATAAGTGAATTTATTAGAAAGTAAGTTCCTAAGTCTATCTCCCACCAAAATCACTAGCATTAGTATGACTCAAGGGATTTTTTTTCCTGCCAGATTATTTAGAAGAGAAATACAGCTGGGAAACAGAAGGAAATGTTTAACAGCTCATTCAATTTTAAACATTTAGTTCCTGATAATAGCCAAGAATTTTCAACAATAAAAAGATAAAGGTGAATGGCAGAATAAGAAATGGAATAACATGGTACTGAGGTAATAATTCTGGGCTGATCGTCTGAGTTTCTGTAATAATTGTTGATAAGAAAAAGTGTTAAGAACAAATGCAAAATATTTCAGACAACCTTTTCCAAAACTGATGTAGAGGGTGAGCACAGAGTCTGTGTCACTGATCCATCCTAACAAATCCAGCAGCAGTCGCAAGAAAGACCAGGACATCAATTTGACCCAGCTAAATACAAATCTGTTATTTGTCAAAATCCATACGGACAGTTCTCCTTGGGTTGTTTCAACTGCATTGCTAAAAATTTTTCTATAGAAAAGCTTACAATGCATCACAGCAATACAATGTTCCTGAGACACTTTTTTTCCCAGTAGACTTTGTTAGTAAATGCTTTCATAAGCCAGATATTGTTAATGCTATTAAAATTATTAATACTTTTGCTGTGTCTAAAGAGGAATGAAACACTGTATTAGGCACTCTGTACACTGTGAATAGAATTAGTGTCTTTGCCCATAGGTGATGCCTCCCATACCCATTACTGTTGAAAACACCTTTGGCTGTTTGCATTAGCAACTGCTCCCATCACCTACTGGAAATAATTAGGATCATCTACTGAAAAGCTGATCCTACTGAACTATCTGCTTTATCCTTTTCCAGTTCTATATCTTGAGGAGCAGCACAATGATGCATTCTACAGAGGTCCAGCCTATATATCAATGAATTGTTCCTTTAAAAGTACGTAATATTTCATTTCCAATGTTTTCTCCTTGAAGAGGAGGAGGAAAAAAGATGGATCCTTCAAGGTGCTGGGATTATGACTTCTCAGCTCACAAATCCACTCCCCCCGCCCCAAATGGTATTGGAAACTGTTTCTAAACAAACACACTATAAAAAGACTGAGATTTATAGCTTTTTTGTGAACATAGCAGGCAAATCATGACACAAGGATTTGTTTTTAAGCAAACTTATTCAGTATCAATCTTGGACTTGGCCTTATGGCACTACCTGAAGATCAGGACTACTAATTTTTGTTGTTTGGTCACATGCAGTTTCCTATGTATTTCCCCATTATCGACCCCACCCTCAGCTTTTCCTTTCCCATCCAGTGTAGTCAATTCAGATTATAAACAGTAACAATCTAAGATGACAGAGTTCACTTTGGATAAAAGAATTAGCTATTGCAAACTGTTGCTAATTTTCTGCTTTGGCATACATTCTGCAAGCTTTCACGGACGCTTTAAGCTTAAATCTCTTCTATAAGCTCTGTAAAACTTTAATTGGCTTTTTGACCATAAAATCCCCACGAGTTTTTTTTCTTCTGGCTTGCTGGATTTGCTGGCTTTTAAGTCTAATTCAAGCTGCATTCTGCACTTAGTACAATTGCTGCTTTTATGCACACAGGGCTAGTCCACAATTACCTTTGTATTCAAATATATAAATCAGTGCAGCTTTTCTGTACCAACCAAAGAACTGCTAAAACTTCCTGGTATTAGCTCTTGCAAGGTGGCTGCCTCTGCAAAGCACCCCTGATCCCATCTGGATAAATGGCCATTGCTCAGTATTTCCTGCAGCAAAGGTCAGGTCTGCAGGAATCATCAAGCCACACCAGCTGGAGACAAACTGGGTAGCCATCCTGCTCAAGTTACCATGCCAATAGCACTGCCTGCCCAATTTCGTTGAATCAAAATGTTTTCAGTCACCAAGACTGTATGCATCCCTCGTTGCGGACAGCTTCAATATTACTGTCATTATTAATACTAAATCTGAAAGGAAAGGCACAGCAAGAGGGAGCTAACCTCAATAAATATCTATCTTCAGGATGCTAGAAAAATGTTTTCACTTCATCTCACAGTCCCTCCTGATGGCTCATCTCCTGGGGAGAACCCCTCAGACTGCTTGGAGGAGAGACAATATATACCGCACCACGCCTCACACTGGAGAGGAGCAGCTTGCACAGCTCCTTGTACTCCTGCAGCTGCGCTCCCCAGATTGCTTTGCCTAGCCTTCCTCTTCCTCACACCTCCACAGAACCGCTCTGTCCTGGCGGGCAGTGAGAGGTCCCAGGCAACATCTGGTCTCTGACAGGTAACAGATTACTCTGACCTGTGTCACCTGCTTTCTCTCAGAGTCAAGGCAAATGGTCTGCACTGGGCGATGGCGCAGATTCTGCTGTGTGCAGGTCTACTTCTTCACCTTAGAATCACTAAGGTTGGAAGAGACCTCAAGGATCATCTAGTCCAACCATCCCCCCCCGCCATTACCCACTAAACCATGTCCCTAAGTACCAGATCCAGCCTTTCTTTAAACACACCCAGGGACGGTGACTCACCCAGGGACGGTGACTCCACCACCTCCCTGGGAAACCCGTTCCAATGCCCGACCACCCTCTCCGAGAAGAAATTTCTCCCCATCTCCAACCTGAACCTCCCCTGGCGCAACTTGCAGCCATTCTCCCTTGTCCTGTCACTAGTTATCTGCGAGAAGAGGCCAACCCCCAGCTCACCACAACTCCCTTTCAGGTAGTTGTAGTGGGCAATAAGGTCTGCCCTGAGCCTCCTCTTCTCCAGACTAAACAAGCCCAGTTCCTTCAGCCGCTCCTCATAAGACCTGTGCTCCAGCCCCTTCACCAGTTTCGTTGCCCTTCTCTGGACACGCTCCAGGGCCTCGATGTCTTTCTTGTGGTGAGGGGCCCAAAACTGGACACAGTGCTCGAGGTGCGGCCTCACCAGGGCTGAGTACAGGGGGACGATCACCTCCCTGTTCCTGCTGGCTACACTATTGCTGATACAGGCCAGGATGCCGTTGGCCTTCTTGGCCACCTGGGCACACTGCCGGCTCATGTCCAGGCGAGCGTCAACCAACACCTCCAGGTCCTTTTCCTCTGCACAGCTTTCCAGAATTACCTTGAATTCCCTGTGAGTTTTCTGGCAGCGTTATTAAAATTACCAAGGAAACTGCTCTGACTGAAAATTAGTAGCAGCACCGCAGGTATGTCTGCACTAGTGTGGATGTGAACTGATTATCTCTGCTGCTGGAATAATTCCACTGTTGGGAAAAGCACAATTAATTACATCTGCTATTCAACATACAAGATCACCTTCTAAAAACCATCTATGAATAATCTCATTAACCCACAGAGCTTTTGCTTATCCCTGAATCACCTTCCTGAGAGCAGATTCTAGACACTTTACAAAAGAGTTTATGAGCCTACAGATTGAAGTCTAGAGGGAAAATACTGCTGACCAGTCATAAGAGATAACACGCCACAGCTGCTGAGCAGCATGTCCTTAAAATATTTGCTGCCCTCGATGCTGAAGGACAATGGAGCCTTGGACAGGCCCCATACTTTCAAATCAAAGCTACAGCAGACGGGTATTGCTTTTGCAGTGCAGTTTGTTTAAGCAAATCGAAGGAGCTGGCAAGACTGCATCAGCCAGCAACAAAACAGTAAAACCAAGATAAGAAAGAATACGGCAAGTGGGGAATGGGTGGATGGGGACAAAGATGGCCAGCAGGGAACCGAACAGCAAACAAAGCAAAGGCAGCGGCAGAGGGAAATGACTGGAAAAAACAAAGAGCAGTCATCTCACCTAGTCAGTTCCAATAGCTGTTTTCAAATTTCTTCACTTTTAAAAAATAATTTATCTAATTTTTCCAAAGCCTTAAATTATCTGAACAATTGTACTGTTCCAATTCTAGAGAAACTTCTGTAATGAAGGAAATTGAAATGTTGCTACTGCAGGATAATGTTACCTCAATTTATAAAAAAAAAAAAAAACACAACCCAAACAACTACCAAAAAAAACCCAAAACACCCCAACCCAAACAAACACTACTGAAATGTTACTCACAGTTATTCCCCAAGTCTTCCACAAACTGCTTCTGTATTTAAAAATTAAGCCTGTGTATAATTCCTGCAGCATCAGAAGGTAGGGGTTTTTTTATTTTCACAAGATTTAGTTCCATCACAACAAAACGGCACGGCCTTAAGAAAGGAAAGTAATCTTGATTTTCAGGCTTTTAGCAGAGTTATGGTGAACTTCTGAAATACAGACAGAATAGATTTGTTTAAGAGCCTTTGAGAGGCTCCTGAGTTCACCGACACATGGATGAAAATTTCCAAAAGCACTTAAGTGACATGGAAGCACAAGCCCCAAAGCTCTCACCTGCAGATCCTCCTGGAGGGCTGTAAATCACCAGCTTCCCTGACATGCAGAAGTGCAAGATGTTGGATAGCAATAGTGGCTACAAATACCGCTCACACCATTTACTTATCAGTTTTCTTTCTGTGATACAGATGCTAATGAAGCCCCGGAACTGTATTTTGTAGCTCAGACAAGCATTTTAAACCCAAAGTTAGTAGGGGAAAAAAACCCTCTACATGACCTGAAACTTTAGAAAGCTCTATACAATCTAAGGTTTTCACAAGTAGAAAAGTTAATATATAGACATTATACATTTCAGTTTATAAAACACAGCAGGTAACAAGTCTGCAGGATTCTCTTTTTTTTAAATCACAGTTTTATCCAGGCTGTGAAAGCATGTGAAAGAAATTCACTGGGAAAATATGAAGACCAACTGTGAAGCGCAGACTTACGAGAATGACTGCATTGTAGGGCCAGGGACAAGTACCCACTGGAGAAGTTAGTTGTCAGGTGCCAGCCAGAATACGAGGAAAGTTGTACTGCCCCTGTATATTTCTCCTTCTTACCAGCAAAAGAATTCCCCCAAGGAAAAGAAAAAAAAAAAGGTATGTTTTTTTGTCTTACTCTACCATAAAAAAAGTAAAAATAAACTTAATAGATTTTTAGAAGAGAAGAAGGAAGGGTTGATAGCAGCATCAAATAGCAAGTACAATAGTCAACCAAAGCCTTTCTGCACACATTACAGACCCACAGATCACCCTGACACAGCTACAGCAAGACACACCAGGCATCAAGCAGGCAAAAAACATTTTCAGAACTGAATTTCCCTACATGCCAAAAATTTCATTTTCATTTCTTTAGTATAATTTTTAAATCTCCCTTATTTTTCAGCATTTCAGCACTGAAATTGCCCCTTGGGATTAAAGTCAGAGCAGACCAAACTGTTGTTACTCCTCTGAGTCACTAGGCACCTCTCTAGTTCACTCTCCTTCCCTATGCAGCGGCATAATTTCCCTGGGTGATTATGTACTTCTCTTTCCTGGTTCACTCAGTGCCCAATATACAATTACTTCACTAGGGAAGGCAGAAACAGCTGTCCAAGCACCAACTTAATTGGTGCCATCTCACCGACCTCTTGGTGGGAAGGCTTAAGTCCAAGGTCCTGAGCGTTAGCAGAAAAACCCAGTAACACTAATATAGAATAAGTAGCACTTCTGCAGAAATGTGGGCTGCTACGGATCATAAGGTGGACAGTAGTCATCAGGACCATGTTGTTGTCTGGGATGTATAAAGAGAAGGACAGTGATGAAATAGAGACCAGGAGACATAGTAAGCACATCTAACACTGGTATGCTCAGAGGGCTTTCCCCCATGGTGAGGCTATGGCCAGGAGGGTGCCCCCAAGCACATGGAGTGACCCACCTGCAGTGTCCTCCAGCAGCTCCATACATGTGGTGTGAGCCTAGGCACAGCAACCAGTACATGCTTCACTGCTGGGTAAAGTGCCCCGTGGGCATGCAGTCCTGCAACCTAAGAGACTGCAGCAGTTGGGAAAGCAGCAGCACACATTCAGCACAGGTAAGGTCATAGTTGGAGTAGCTGTCAACAACGAGGCAGACCATCTGGACAGAATCCAGAAGAAAACACTGAGAACGCTCAGAAGAAGTCTGAGAAGTCAAAGAGAAGTCAAAGGGATGCAAAAAACACAGAGGGGAGACAGAACATTGCCAAAACATGAAAAGCTGCTGCAAGGGGAGAAGGAATAATGGTCTGCAATCCATGGGGGGGAAGGCATAAAAAGAAGTGAGCTTCAGTCACAGCCAGAGAGATCCAGGTTTGATGTTTGTGATAAACTCTTCATCATCCTGACAGGTAACAACAGTTAAATGCTTAGAGGCACCAACCTCTAAGTCCAATGAACTTTCTACAGACATGATTCCCCTTCCACACGTTCTCCTTAGAAAGGCTGGCTACACAAGAAGCACAGCAAGTGCTTCTACAGCCAATTGATCTTTTAGACAATGATGCCTGCCTTCTGCGAAAGTCAACAAGTCCAGAAGGAGGTGGATGTGTTCATTCGAGCAGAAACCTGAATTAGTAGAGGTGTTCTTCCATTTTAGAGTACCACTGTGATGATGAAGCACCAGTGCTCCCCACCACTAGTGAAGAGCAGCATTCTCTGTTTGCTTTTTCTCTCGAAGTTGCTGGGCAACCACAGAATTGTTTACATCTGCAAATGCAGCAAATACCTTATTTTGAGCCATTTTAATATTCAGTCTGGTGAAAAGCTGATTCATCGACGCTTTTCTTCAGATGGGTATAATTAAGCCTTGCGCTGTAGTATAAGCCTCTGGAGTTGGTAGTAGGTTGAAATTACAGTAAATGAGGCAACGGTAGGAAAAAAACACAGGTTGAGCATCATTTGAAAGGGGACTGGCACACTGCTCACTCTTCATCCTCACATGGACCAGGCCTGTATCACACTGACACTTCACAGAATGGAATTCCTCAGATATATACATGAAATCTTTTTGCATGCTTAAGTTATTCTATTTCTATCTGGAAAACATGTACAAGAGATGAAGAAACATAAAAGGCACATGACTGATACAACAGTCGTGACAAGTTATTTGCAGTGTAGGGCATGCATAATTTCAATCCTGTTTAGTATCTCCCAACATCTCTTGAAAAAAAGCAACAGACAAGCCCAATTAATAACCATGTGCATATATACCTCAGCCACTGTGTGGCACCAACTATATGATCAATTGCGGTGTTACGCACTATCAATAATCTCACCTACAATACAGGATCACCTACAATACACCTATAATCTCACCTGCAATATATCTACAATACAATTCAGCTCCTCTACAACTCGTCCTAAAAGTACTAGCAGATGTTTTGTGGCAATCTGCTGCACTGGTGTAAGATTTCACTTTTTCCAGCTCTTTCTTCCACTGTGCTGCCTGCCCTACCACACAGCAGCAGAAGAAAATGCATACTTACAGCTCACTCAATCCCATGCAAAGTTTTGCTTTTTAGCATCCGAGCTGAAACTGCCAGTGGGTTTCAGTAAAGAAACTGCACTGCAAATGGGACTGTGCTGAGGGGGCGTACATGCTACCCACTCTTGCCAAGTCTGCCATAAAGTAAGCACCTATGGATGACAACATCTAAAACTTTTGCACAAAACACGTCTGAAAGATGCCCTAAACATCTTCACAACTGCTCAGTAAAGTTACAACAGTCACTGGTTTGAAAAAGTGAACAGAAGACAGGGATGTACTGGTTTTGTTTGCTTGTTTAAAACAAACAAAAAAACTCACCAAAAAAAAAAAAGAAAAGAAAAAAAAACCACCAACAAAAATCCCCAAAATCTTTAAGCCATTGCCACTTCCCTCAGGGGTACTGGCCACTTTGCTGATTAATCTGTGCTTATTTAGTGCTTTTGCAAACCCCTGTCTGCACACTCAAAGTTCTCGGTACTGGCTGCTCTGCAAACCATGGGAATTCTACCACTGACATTTATGGAAACAAAACTAGATCAAAGCAAGAAGCTGTAAGAAATATTATTTACCCTTTTATTTTTAAGACTTCCAAGATGATGCAGAACACCAAAACTTCTTGAAATTTCGCCTGTGATGTTGTGTAGTATATGTCAGGCCTTCTTCATACAAGTGTTTTTATTAAATGAAGCCCACTTTAATGCATGATTAAGTCAGATTCAGATGATCCACAGAAAAAATTCAAGAAAAAGCAAAGGCTTCAAAAATTCTTACATAAGGAAAATGAGAATACAACTATGTATTCAAGATCTCAGGTTGTGACCTCATTAACGTACATGAAACATCAGTACACCAAAACCTTACCAAAGGAAGATTTAGGTTACTAATTAAATCTCTTTTAGGATAAGAAGAAACAAATGGAGTAAGATTCAAGTGAAATATTTCTTAAAAGTACTTCCAAATAGATTTTAAAAATAGAAAATCTAACTTCCTCAACAAACAGCAAGATAAAAAATAGGCATATATAATGATTGTACTAAAATGTGGGAGTTTTACAGCTCATCTCGGTGGGTTGATCTAGGAACTTTCCACTATTATATTTCATTCTAACAACAACCATCCAGAACACACTCTCCTTTAAAACAGAGTTGACATTTTAAAACAAAACTGCAAGTTCAGCTTTGAAATTGCATGAAAAACTAAAGCCATTGATTAGAAACACATTTCAGCTAAAACCTAAGCCTTTTATTTTAAATATTCTTCTTCATAAAGGGGCAAGTCTACTAGAAGCAGAGATTGCCTCAAAAAAACCAAACACAAATGTTTTTGACCACATCCCTAATTTTTCTAAGTGATGACTTATGACAAAACTCACAAGCTCAGAGGTTATGACGTTTTCCATAGAAAACTTGCATACCTTAAAGCAGCTGGACAGCCTAGCAAATACAGCAATACCTTCTCTTTGTCCTTTGTCATATTAATTTCTAAAGTAAATTATCAATAGTGATATTACAGAATTATTATATAAGCAACCCATGTTGACAGTTGTGAGAAAATGAAAAGAAAATTAAGATAAACATTCAGGCACACAAGCTCTTTAGATCTCAGATAAAAGCAATATCAAACTAAATGTAGATTAATTGTAATGAGTTACTAGTTTAGGTTAACTGGAGAGATATATGTGTGTGTATATATATATAGGTTGGTGCCAGTGGAGCAGAGGACAGTGTTCACAGATGAGGCTCCTGTAGTTATAAATCCTTGTAGAAAACACAGGAGACAGAGACAATCACTGTTCCAAAAGTCCAGTGTACTAAGCAGCTAGATGGGGCAGTTTGAGGTGAAGCCCAATAAAGAGACAAGGGTTTGTTTGAGCCCAGTGAAGACACAAAGATTTATGTTCCAGATGTGTCTTCTGCAGGTATTTCAATGTCTCCAGTCCACTCTACTCCTGTTTTCACAGGAATCCTTTGTAGCATTTTGTAAATGGCAAGGAGGCAGAACTAAAATACAAGCAATATCAAACAAAACCTGGCTCCTCGGAGCTTTTGTCTTTCATGTCCGTAGCTGCAGACAGAGATGAAAGCAAGAGAAAGAAGTGCTCCTACTCCTGGAACAGGATCACATTTTCCAGGTCTGCATGACAGCACTGTGCTTTTCCAAGTCTTTCCCTCTCACCGTGACAGACAGGAAACAGCAGCCTTTTGGTGTGCGGGGCCCAACTCTCAGGCACAACTGGCAGAAGGGAGGTCTGTTTTTTATAAGAGTAGTTATCAAAGTTCTGCCCGACATGGCATTAATCAGGGAATACACTATGGCACTCTTCTTCCCTGATCCTTGAAATAAGGGTCACTGAAATGGAACACAAAAGTCAGCTATGCCATCTCTAGGTCTACCACAGTTCCTTTCACATGTTTTCCTTGGCATGGAAACCAGGTCTTTGCACAGCAGAGGCTTTAGCATATTATACTGCAGTATTTACGGGCCTCATTTACTGCAAAAATGACTTGACTATTAGTTAGGAAGTGAACTAAAGTAATAAGGAAACTCTGCAAGGTTGCAGTAAGAATAACATTTTCTGGACTCAACCTGAGGACAAAGAGGTATGCCATCAGTCATGATTATGGCTAAAAAGTCATTATTCATTAAATTAAATGGCCTGGAAAACAAAGCAAGCTTGGCTATTTGCAGCAAATGTCTCAGGAGGCTCACTCTTTCCTTGAGTTGCTCAGGGTTGCAATGTCCTTGATCCATTTGCTTTGTGTCAGCCCATGCCACCTGGATATAAATCTCTTCTAGCTTCCACTCCTTATGCTGGCTTTTAATAACTTATAAGACCCTGCAGAAAGGCACAACTTATTTATATGCCTGAAAACAGTGCAGGATCTACTTTTAAACATGCCATGGGTAGTACACATCAACTTCTACTCAAGGTAGTTTTCTGCACAATGCAGGGCTCAGCAGCTGCATTACAAACGATGCGGTGACTGCCAGGAGATCAAAGATGTACAACTCCAGCAAGACCTCCTGAAGCACCTCCTTCTGATAGGTGTGATGCTTCACAGACAAAGCAGCACACCAAATGTGCTCTTAAGCATGTTTCTCTCAGGCAACACCGATTCTGATAATCTATGTGGAAAACTGCAGAATCACAGTCCCTTAGAGATGTGAAAGCTAAACTAGGAGCGTCATTGTCACATTTCTGTCTTCTATTATTTCTTAAAGCTAAATAGTGTTTAAGCAAATGTTCATTTCTGCTAGTCTTCACTTGCAAACTGGTCCCCTCCAGCCACCAAACACAAGTCTGTTTTTTACCTTGGGCTCACTCAAGTTTGACAACGTCTAGAACCAAACAAAGTACGTATTCAGTTCAATTCCATCATTGCATCAATTGCCTTTTCCCCGGGATGGGCTGATGATGCATGAACAATTACATTTTTCCCCATCAATATATCCCATTGTAAATTCATGTCTACAGTATTTTTCCTACTCTTAGACCACCCCCAGTACTGCTGTGTCTCAAGCTTTTCCTCTTTCAGCCAAATATCTGTGTTGAAAAGTCACCTTTCTGAAGCTGTATCAAGTAAAATGCTCATGAGTAACCCAGCACTTTTCCAAATTCAGCTTTCTTTTTTTTTTTCCTGCCCGTATTTCTAAATGGTTTTCGTCCTTTTGCATTATTTCATTGTCCCTGCTGACGTTCCGTAGAATTTGTGTTAAACGTGTAACTGTATCAGCAATACATTATTTGTTCCAATGAGTCTTCTCCCCATTTAATCAGAGATGCTATGTTAATTCAGTTTGACGAAAAGATACCATTCCTTTTAAGTGAGGATTTCCTATCTTTTGAAAGCATGTCAACCAGAGAACAACTGAAACAATTTTGCAGGCAGCGCTCCTTTAAAATCTTGGATGTCACACCATTAATTGTAACATAACGAGGAGATCACCTTCAAGGTACCACCATCTGTGTAATAAGATTTAGGAAAAAAATCCATCAATCCATGAAATAAAAAACCTGTAATACAAATTCCAGCAAAGCCCAATTTGGCAACAACATAATCTGACTGCACCACGGAACTACCTCCTCCACATCCCCTTGATCAGTTCATGATAAAAATATGTTCGGTTATGAAAAATAAACAATTCCTTTACACTATTTGGAAGTAAATTATTTCATCAGTTCGAAAACTTAATTACAGAGGTTCTACACAATAGTTTGGGTTGGCATTAGATAAATATTCAATTAAGCAATAATATTAAAACCTGAAACTGCTTGTAAAGAACAGCACTGCTGGGAAAGCATAATGGTACCAACGCTCCTATGCGGCAAAGAAGTAATTTAGAATCCAGCACTTGACATGCAGGTCAGACCTTCTGTTTGCATTAATAGCACAGACTAAAGATTAGCAACAGCATCCTCAAGTCAGACACAGTTTCTGAAGAAAAGCCTGTAAGACAGAAGCAGGAAGACTACAATAGATGAGTGGCCATAATGCATAAGATCCACTAGGATCAAAAGAATAAGGACATACGTGCTTTTCTGAAAATGGACAGATTTAGGTGCATGCCTAACTGTTTCCACAAGAAAACTGTTCTATGCATATAACATTGACAGCAGAATAAAAAGAATCAATCAATCAAACAAAAAAACCTATCCAGTAAGCCCTACATTATAAGATATTAAATGAAACAAAGACAGAAGAACTAAGGTTAACCTAAGAGAAAAAGAAGGAAAGCATACACAGAAATTTCCAGGTGAAAGTCTAAATTAAAGTTTATTTTATTTTTGTTTCAGTAATTCAATAGATAACCTAAAACATCTGTGAGAATTAGAGAAGATCCTGTCTTTTCCTGTTAACGCAGAAGAAACCTAACTTTCTAGGTTAGGTCCACCATCTACCTAATGAAAATGAAATTACCCATGCTATACGTAAGACAGAAACATGCAAACAGAAGGTGCTAGGAGAATACAACATACAGCAATAGAGCAGAAACATTAAAAAAAGAAAAAAAAGAACAAAACCCATGTCAGATAAACATATTCTCACAGCCAATTTACTGTAGTAACCAAGGGAACAAAAGGCAAAGAATTTAATGAGAAACTATAACAGTTAATTAGATATACTGTTCTATTGCATGTTTTCTTCTCTTATTAAATTGAAAAATGTCACAGTTTATATTTGAGCAGTATGGAAAAACTGAAGATGAGCCACATGGGTAAAGATATTTAAGCAATCACCAGAAATTTTGATACGTTTATCCAAATTGTAACATTTCTTCAACAGGAACTAAACTTTTCTCATTGTTCACAAAACATTGCAGTGGTGTGTCCAACTAATGGTCATCTCTGACTTTGCTGCTTTAGCCACCAAACAAAATATGTAGCAGTTCAAAATCCCAAACAAGACCGGAATGCAATAAGGTATTTGACCTGTAAATCAGCATTGAAATCTATCTGCGCTTACGTATAGAACTACTCTTAGTGAGAGGGGAAAAAAAAAATCACCTGAACAATTTAGCCTGAAAGAGAAACATGTTCAGGTACTGACAAAAAGAAACTGGTAGAGAGGTGACTAACATGGTAGAAAGCAAACAAAAAGATGCTGGTGTCTTTTATTCCTTCCTTACAAAGAATGAAGGCTGCTTAGAAAGAGGTGTTAAAAGATCATGAAGGGTGTTTCTTCCAACTTACATTAAATATAGTTCTAGACTCCTCACATTTTGCTGGATAACTGAAAAATAATGAGAGCATGAAATCATGATGGAATAAAGCACAGTGACTTCTGACTTCTGTAGCTTCTTATTAAAGAGAAAGGATGTTAAGTCAGGTTATTTAAAATTCTTTGTTTACTTTTAATTTCTGCTTCATCCTGCTTAATATAAAATTGTGACAACAGATGGGATAATCTCTCACTGTGAACAAGTTCTTGCAGTACTTCAGAGGGTCCTTCAACCAAAACAACCAGCATTGGTCTTCCTGACCATTCTTATGCAGAGAGCAAGACCAAAAAAAAAAGGTTATGAAGCTTGGAAGGTGTGCAAGAAAAATCTGTTTTTCCTTGGACTTCACTGGGGACTCTCAAATCCAGTAATTTTCAGCCATGGAAAAGCAGGCATGACCATGTATAAGGATCAGTAATCAAGTGAAATCCTTTAAGTCATTTGACTCCAGTTTAACCAGGAGACAGAAGACTATGGTTTTAAATAAAAACACCAGGGGTGCGTCCAGAGGCTGACAGGGCATCCCACCTGCAGCACTCCCCACTGCTGGCTCCAGGAGATGATTGCTGCCCTGAATCTTGCCACTGTCTTCTCTATCTCAAGACCCCTGCAGCCAGGTAAAGTCTCCTCAACTGCTGTCACACCTGGCCCTAGTAGCAACATCTACCTCTGCCCTACGAGTTTGTCTGGGCATCACCCACACTCTCCCTCACTGGGTCAGATCAACTCCAAGCAGCTCCCCCAAACAGCTCTTTGGAAATACCTCTCTGTGCTTGTGCTCTTCTAACACCATTTCCTTTTTCTTCTGTTCCACCCAAACGAACTGAGGTCTCAGTGCCCGGAGGTGGCCCACATGCACTGGAGTGGGCCAGAACATACCCTGAGCTAAGTCTACAGCCATGGGGGACAGGAACTGAAGAGTCCCTCCATGGGGCAGCTGCCCCAGGACGTTCACATCACAGGTGATGGAAGCTGTGAGAGAAGTCTCTTTGGCAGCCAAAGGGAGCCCTTGGTGAACAGGTACTTCAAACGCACCAGGCTGCAGCCTCTCTGCCAGCTCCTCAACAATCTCTCGACATAATGGTTGTGTTTTTCCCCTTACATGAATCCCCTTCCCACCTGAGGTCCCATCACAACATGGGACTATCCAGGAGGAGAACTGCTGAAGGAGGAAGGGTTGAATTCCTCTATTTTGTCATGTCCATGGGCAAAGCACTATAGGGCAACGTTCACCCAGCTCCTCTGATGCCTCCAGGGAGCACTAGGGGTGCTCTGTCCAAATATCTGTCCATCCTTTCCTCCCCTTTCCTAGCTCCCTCTTCTCACATTTTTAATTAATCTTCAAGCCTCCTGTTTTTATTTTTGTTAATAAAGCACAAAGAAGGAGGAAAGGGATTTGTTTGCTAAGGCACAGCTGACATCTGTCCCAATGGGGAAAACCAGTATGATCGGTGCCCACAACAGATGCGTCTTGAAAAGCATAGGAAGCAGCATGAGCAAGCACGGCATGACTACTCTCCTCACATATGTTTCAGCAAGCAGACATCTAGGGACTCCACAAGTTAGAGGCTGCATCTAGACTGCCACCAGCAACACACTCATCCCTGTAAACGTTCCTTCTCCAACATGTCCAGTTCCTTTTTTGCCTTCCATATACCCTGGGTCAGTGAGGCCCGTAATCCTACAACAAGGGTGCAGAAAAGAAAAACTAAAACACTCAAACAATCTTTTCATGGCTGCCTGAAAATTGCTGCCTGATCATTTAATTGAGTATCGAACGAATAATTCTTTCTCTATGAAAAAGATCAGATAACTTGTCGTCTTTATAGGCTTCTAAGATGGCTCCATTTTTTTCATGTTGTAGTACCTTAATCTAATTAGTGTTTCCTCAGATGAAAGATGGATTATAGTTCTGATCATACAGGGTTTTTCTTTAATTACTTTTTAAAATACCAAACAAAATAACTAAGGTGGCCTTTACACTAGATTTGCTACAATTTTAACAAATTATGGTATATAAGTATATACAGTCATTTAAATAGTGATGCAAGTTACTCAGATTCTTAATTAGTAACAGTGTTGCTGTTATACATTAATGACGATTAAACTTTTATATGGTATGGTTTTATCAGGCAGGTTTTGGATTAAGACAGCAACTTGATGTAGTCTTCGCAAAACCAGCATAAAATTTTGTTGTTACTTATAATTAAACTACCTTAAGTGAAGTGGATTCTTTGGGGCAAAAAGCTAGTTTACCGTAACATGCCTTGAATTTTAAAATTGTCCATTCTGCACAGGAAGTTAATTTCTTGTAATAAACTGAGCTATGATACTGATCTGTGTCCAGTCACTGTCTCATTCAGGAGTCTAGAGCTAGTAAATTGTTTTTGAAAAAACCACCCAAATAAAAAACCACATACACTGCAACTTCATTCACAGACCAGAAAAGAAATTTGTTTTTGTGATCTGATCTTCAGCTTCTAAGCTTACTCATTTGATTTATTCAATCTAGAGAAAATTCTTTCCAATCCTCCAGAAAAGATTACAAATACCAACAAGGCGCTCAGCCATTCAGAAAAATGCAGTTCTGGTTAAACAGCCAAGGACTTCCACCCTTTTCGTGATTAACATGTCCTAAAACTTCAGCAGCAAACAAAGCTGCTATACTAATGCAGTTTTAAAACTCATGCAGAATTATTTATTCAGGCACAATTAAAGTCCCATAAATTTTCATAATGAGATTTTACTTAAGGGATTTTTTTTCATAGCACTTTAAATAATGAAAGTTATATATTTCTTTATTTATATAAAGAAAAAAAATTACTGCTATTTACCACGTCAATCACTAACAATCCTAAGATTCAGGCAAGAACCTACTGTACTGAAGCTGGAGTTGAGGACTGATCCAATTTAGTTTAAGAAAGTGAGGCAATCCAATAAACTTCCAAAGGCACAAATGAGATGTGTAACATGAGGTCCCCTAAAAAACAATGGGAAATATCAGATCTGCTTTAGACTTTTGCAGATCTAATCCTTGTAAAAGGAGAAAAACGTGATGCAGTGCTGCTGATCACACAAGTCTGTCTGCTTCATCTGGACCACCACAATCTCCTACCACTGGAATCCCTTACCCTCAGCTGGTACATCAGAATGCTTCTGAATTGAAGAACAATTTCATCACTGCAAGGGTCTTTTCAAATTGCCTCGGCAGGCATATCTCTACCCTAAAACCACAAAAATCATGGAACATGCAGTGAGAAATATCTATTTCAACCATATCAGACAGTGGATAATTAAACCTGACACAGGACAAGACATGCCTGCCTTGCAGATGCCATTATACTGCAGAAGCATGAACACCAAGGAAAGAAATCCTCCTAGAAGTTCATTCCTGGCACAGTGTGCAATGTATAAAAGAATTAAATCATGGGGAAAAAAGCCACACAGGAAATAAACGTTATCAGTAACAACCAGAGATGGAAAAGGCCATCACTCAAGCTGCTTACTTCCCTCATTGGGTTGCCACTGTTTCGTGCACATATCTGTTCACCGGCCAACTGACCAGGTGTGAAGAAGAAACATTGCCAAGAACAGCACCGAATGTAATTCCCTTCCTCTTGAACATACATTTGTGGAGAATGCAAAAATGGCTTTAGTTTGCTTATAAAAAAATAAGACTCTTGTCTATCCTGTCACTAGCCACTCCATATCTCAGAGTCTGTACTGCACAAGGCTTGATGCTATTGATTTATGGTCCTGCAGTTCACGCTTCCACCCTGTGAAAGAACACAGATTGCCAAATACTTCTTGGTAATGAATATGATATCATCTCTCTGAATGCCTTAGCTATCTTGGAATCAGAGAAACAAAAGAAAAAAAACCTGAATGATCCAAGTTGCAGAGCAGCACAGAGGAGAAAGACAGAGCCTTTACCCCTGTTTGAGATCACTCACATCACAGCACGAGCATCACCTCTCCCCCCAAAGCTGGCATGTAAGAGTCCAAAACTACTCCACAGGACACAGATACAAAAAGAGAACAGTGTTCTGCTGCTAGTCATTATCTAACAAACTTCAACGGCAAATCCAAACACCCCATCTCATATTTATAGATGTTATAAACAGGAAAGTTCTCTTGAGTACCTTTTTCTGTTAAAGAAAAAAGAAACAATTTATGCAACTACTGCAGATGTCTTTTTTCCAGCAAAATCAGGAGAATCCAAATGCTTTGTCTGATTCCGTGAGCTAGTGCCCATTAGATATTAAACCACACACAGTCCCTCCTTCCCAGCCATGTCAGAACACACATTGCTTGACTGGTTTGCAGGTGTGCAGCCTCCCCACATCAGATGAGAACCACACTGACCCCTGGCAGTACAAACAGTGGGCACAAGTCATGAATATTTATCTTGTGGTAATGTTCGGAATCCAGCTAAACTGGAATCATCAGTATTATATACTGTAAAAGCATTATTGTTTGGAGCACTTTCCTTTAGCACCATACAAGCTAATAGGATAAAAGGAGAATATAAGAAGAGGACAGACAGAACAGGGGCAGGGAGGAAACGCAGTTGCAAAAATAACAGAACATACCCAACTCTTGGCCAAACTGGAAGCAATATTCAAAATCCATCCCTGTTATCAGGTTATATTTTATTTTTTTTCTTCCAGATAGCATGGAAGAGAAATTTTGAAGAGGTGCTTCCATTATGTGAGAAAAACTAGCATGGGTGAAAGGGTTTATGTATAATACGCTGCAAATACTTTTGAAAATATAATAACAAGACTTTAAGCTATACACATCCATTTAGGAAGAACATTCAGCAATGCACAAATACATTTTAAACCAATGCAATCCTAAGTTGCCTTAATAAAACCCTGAATACAAGAAATGCTAGAGAACTACAGGGATGCTGTAATAATTACACTCTTGTCCTTTCATCACACAACTCTTCAACTCTTCCTGTAGTGGAAAATTTATTGAGGTAAAGGCTTTTATTTAGACTGCTTCATTTAATCTGCTTCAAGAAATCTTTACAACACTTTCTCAAATCACATTTGATCTGGTAATGCTCCTTGTAGTTGGTCAATATATCTCTGTCTTCAATAGGCATTAAATCCCTATATATTAGAATCAGTAAGGTCTAAACTTTTTTCCACTTTTTTTCATTTTACCATGACACATTCAGTGGCTATTACTTATTTTTGATGGATTGCTTTCATGTCGATAAAATTAAGAATATTAACATGCAACAAAAAATATCTACATGTCTAAACATATTACGACACTTTAAATTTCCTTGCACTGTCCCAAAGCAATCTTTTTCCCCAAGACAAAGGAATTTCTGGCCAATGCTCAGTGCTAAATGTTGGGACTGGAAGGCATGCCTGGAACATGTGTTGCAGGACAAGCCAAAACCCATCTTACTGCTTGCAACTGGGTGGTTAGTGTTGTGTTACATACTCCTCACAAAGAAGGAGATGATTAGCAGTCTGGGTGATTCGAAAGTACCCTGTAAAGTGGCCTTGCAGGTTCTCCAATGCTGGGAAAAAAAAGTGTTTCCAGTTAACAACAACAACAACATTATTTTCTTCATACTTCCTTCTTAATTGTTTTTGATCTTATCTTTTTAAAAAAAGCATTTCACTTTAAGTGGAATTAAATAATTCAGCACAGAATTTTTAACTACTAATGTATTATAGGCATTATAAATACAAGTAGTCTTGCTTTACTAGTCACCCTTGGTATTTACATGTCATTTTCTATTGATACTTTTATTCCACCAAGTATCAACACGCACATATGGCTTCACCTCAGTCTCAATTAATAGTCTGTCAGAAGTCAATTCTTGTTTATTCCCTTGTTCAACTGCTACAGTCTTGAAGCATGTTTTAAGTCTATTAAACTTGTTGAATCTGTCTAAACAATTTATTGAGTTCTTAGTCTTACCACTATTTTCAATGTAAGTGAAACAATTCACTTCTGACCCCATCAACAGACATGGGAACTTTGTTTTTAAGCAGCTGCCACATTTCGCATTCTGAAAACCCTGAAATATGGCATGTCACTGGTTAGGAACAATCCTATAAGGCAATGGAGCTCAAGCATACTTACAGATAATTGAAAATCTGAAGTCTATTAAAGATACCAAGTCAAACTTGTAAGAGGATGATATTGTGAAACAGAGTAAGTAAATTTTTGCTTCCATTTTACATTCTAAGTTCTAACTGTGCTTTTCAACAGTTTAAGTATATCAACAGTTTGAGGTTTTGCTTAATGGGGATGGATACTGAAATAAATCTTCATGCAGTTGGACTTTATGCTTTGGTACAGGCCTCCCAATTTTAGAAAAAAACAAACACATTTTTATTTAATTTGAGACGTAGATCAAGACCAAAATAAATCTATCTTCTGTTGATACATTTGAAAATTAAAAATTGCCACCTTCATCTTCCTGTTCTTCATCAAAACTATACAGGATGTCTAGGTATCAGGATAGCCACTTTTTACGTTTTCAAGATATAGAAATACTTCAGGTTAAACTCCTTTACCTGGATCATCTGTGTGTGTTCCTATTTCAGACAAGTTTGTTTCCTAACGTATGTCTTCATGAGGGGTGATGATACCATGTTCTGATATTTATTCATTGTTACTCACTTTGGCAGCTAAGCTTTGCTCACTACTAACAAAATATTTCATGATCAACTTGCTGTCGTCATTTAATCCTGTTCTATCTTTTCAGTCATTTGAGAATTGTGAAGTAAATCAATGACAACCTTACCGATGTAAGTCCATTGTTATTTGTATGGCCAACGTGAATGATGACAAATTATATGGAATAATTGGCACAGTATTTTTTATCTTGCAGTTTAAATGCACATAGCCAAGCTGTGGGATTATTTTAAGACTATATCTGAACCTATAAGACACCAGCTGCCAAAACACTCAAAACAGCATTTAAACATGTTAACTCCTATTTTTACCAGCTAACTCTTTTGAATCAGAAAAAAACCGAAACACAACCTTTCTGGAGAACTTCTCTCATAACACCTTCTCAGAGTTGCCTAAGGTTGCTTTCTCTTGAAGGCCAAAAAACAATTAGATGGACCACAACTCACACCAATCATGGCAATTCCTGTGTTTCTGTCCACAAGTAACACTTCTGCAAGGAGTGCTGAAGGGGTAATGGACTATGTCTTGGTGTTAGAAAGTCTAGATTTGTGGGAGTACCAACTCAGAATAAGCACATCTGGTTTGGGAAACGTACTAGTTAAAGTGTCTCTTTCAGTTACAGGATCCTGACTGTGGATCCCAGAGCTTACTGAATAAGCAGTCATTTTAAAACTCAAACTTCCTCATTATGAGTGTATTACCACATTGTTCCAAATTATACTGAGTCTACCCATCACCTGCTCAACATCATGCATCAGGAACTTCACAAAAAACTTGTGCAGTGTTTTGAAATAATTTTTCAATGCATATTCCAATTTCTGCATTAAAAAAAAAACCACAACAAAAAAACCACAAAAAACCTGCCACTGAATTCGACTGAGTACCCAAACAAGAGATTTTTCTGCCATTTTAAATATATTGTGGGTGCTAACAGAATTCTTAACACAGCAGCTAAAACAGACTAAGGTTTAGTCATAGGAAAATAGCACATGTTTCCTTTCTGATGCCTTCCCTCTATATTTTCCCTAGACAGGTTTACCTTATTTCTTCTGCCCAGGTAAAAAGCATAGTACATAGACTTTTCTATCAAACTACCTTACTCATTTTTCCATTTCTCTGTAAACAGCTCTCAAGGAGTGCTGTGTGCAGTTTGAAATAACTGGTTGTCAAACTACAATATGCATTGCTGCAACTGTAGAAAAGGCTAAAACAAGACTTCTGTAAAATGCCTTGGATGAACAAACCCGTAGCAGTGAGACAGATGATAAATTCAGTGCAAAACTAATGGGCTTTATACAAGTGAATGAATTAAATTATTAGAAAGGGAGGAGGAGAATGAGCTGTAAGAACGATCAGTCAATGTAAAGAAACCATCCAAACATGCCAGTGCAGGTCATTACATAATGTTCTCTGAGGGTACTCGTTATGAGAAAACTTAACTGTTTCCCTTCGGGGAGACAGTTTTCACCAAGGTAACACCGCTATATCCCAGAAGCGTTGGCTAACGCTGCACACCACGTGCCTTTGTTTTGTGCATGTTTGAATCAATGTGTTTATATGTAAAACAATTAAAAAGTGCAGAGCACTGTGACATCAGGTTTACAGTCTTGGTTTGGATAGGTGTGATTTTGCACACACACAGACATCACCACTAAGCAAAGGAAGGAGAGAGGACTGTGGATTCCAGCGTTACCTTGTCAAGAACAGTTTATCTGGAAAGGGGCACGGGGGAAAGGGTACCTTTCTCAGCCAAATTGCCAGTACATAGCGCATCTGGAGATGGCACAGACCACATCGATATGTTACTGCATCCTCTCCGTTCCTGTGACCCTGGACTGATTCAGGACTGGACTAGTCTAAACAACATCAGTAGAAAATAACATGTAGGGACTTGTTGCTCGTACAAAGATCATCAAACTGCATCTCATTTTCCTGCCCTCAAACTCTACTTTCCCCAGAAGAGCAGTCTCTTCTCTGTCCCTTATCAGGAACAGCAGAGTCTGCTGGCCAAAGATTCCCCAAGTCAGGGAAATACTCAAACAACAATTTATAGCCCTTTACCGTTCAGTGAGCGAAAAGCATAACCAAGATCCGGTCACTATTTTTGTTTACTATAGATGCTTAGGAGATAGTATAGAGAAAGGGAAATTTTAATTTGGCATTCTTCTTTAGCATTTATATGGCTATGGGCAAAGGCAATTTCTGACTGACGTGAGGGTGTCTGGTTTTTTGGTTTGGTTATTTTAGATAAGATTTCTTTCTTTCTCCTCTCTGCCTACCTACAAAACAAAACAAAAGGACTGCAACCTAGCCCCGCTAACACTCGCCTCTTAGCGAAACATATTGGGGGTACATTCAGTTCATGTGTTAATATTTGAACTCATAAGAGTCTAATTTTCTTATGAAGAGTCTTCATAAGAAATGTCTAAAGATACCATAAACCCTGATACTTCTTAAATTTTCAACAGAAGCCTAGTTTTCTTCCTAGTTCTAGCTCTTCAGACCTGTTTGAAGCTTTCATGACCTCTTTGATGCCTTTGCTATTCTTCAGTGTCTCTCTCAAACTATTTATTTCCGTACAAGTTTTCACAGAACTCACATCAGATGCGAATTTGGCTGCCTGCAATCCAATGCTCCATATGGCTCTCACCCACATGCTCTTCCACTTCCATAACAATCTTTTTTTACTTCATGTTTTATTTGGCTTTGTATTTTTTTATTTACTAAATTGTTTCAGAATGTTTTCCTCACATTTCCATATTTTATCCCTGTTGTTCTGTTACTGCCAAAACATACATGCATGTGGATACTCCAGCACATCCTGACTATCAAAACCAGAACTCAGGTGAGTTACATGACATTTGCTTTGTGAACTGACATTTCTCATTTCACCTGCACGAGCTCTGAGGGAAGGCCAAACAGTTTCCAGGCTCTTCAGAAAAGGAGGTGTAAAAGAGGCAGAAGGCTTCAAAGTAATTTACTAACATTTAATTCTCAGAGATGACTGACTGCACACAAACATTCCTCTGCAGTACAGATGCTATTCTATATTCATGATATTTGTATTGGTGCCCAGAAGTTGTACAGATTCTAATGTAAAACAAAAACAAATCTGAGTCTTAGCTTGATAGCAATTTCAAAGCCCCTTTTAAAAATCCCCTTTACCTATCCTGACTCCTTCTAAATGCTAACATTAATGGGTATAATTCATGATTTCCCAGCCTCTCCTCACCCCATTTTCCCCAAATGGCTTTGCGAACTGTCTTTCTGACACTGGCCACCTTGCCTCTCTGGGCTTCCTATAGAAAATGCAGAATATGTTTGCAGTTTTTCTTTTTAGCATACCAGTGCCCAGGGTGGTGTTAGTCTTTCTGGGTATCTTTTCCTTTTAGGTCTAATCTTTACCTCTCCATCACTAGTACTGCAGTTAGTAGGGCAGCTGGCTATCAGAAGAAAGAAAGAGACCTATCAGTGACAGATAAGAAACCTAAATAGATGAGGAAAAAAAAATTCATCAGCTGTTGAGAGAGAAGAAAGGTGAAATGGTTAATGGGGTAGAGACAACAGAAATTAAGAAGTTGAGAGGCTGGGGTGAAAGAATGATCTACAAGCTAGGGATCAAACATGGCGCCAAACCAGGCAACAAAGTCCCTCTCAGAGACAAACTACATTCAGGCAGTCCCAGATCCATGCTACATCTTAGAGAAGCTTCATGAACAAGAAAATGAAGACCAAGGCAGTAGAATGAATCTAACGTGCAGACCTTTATATTTGAGCATTTATCTCTCTCTGAAGTTAATTGAACTTAGATTCACCAGAACCTTTGCAGATCTCAGTCTTCTGCTCAACCATACAGAACTTGAAAATTAGTCTAGGTAATTGAAGCTTAACTATTTCTAGCTTTCCAGGCTGCTGCTGGCTGGCACTTACTCTCCGAAACACTGATAAACTGGTGTGCTTCATCTAAGAATAAAAACTGGTACCCTTCCTTTTCTTGCCTTTGGTAATTTCTTCTCCTTGCCAAAGCCTATGCCAAGAAAGCCATTAGATGGCCACCCAAGCCACACTGCAGTGCAATTCAATTAGTAAGGCTCATTCTTATTTGCCTGCAGTTGTATATGACAGTCACCTAATATATCTGCAAAAGACTTGCAACTTTGTGTCACATCAATGAAGTGGTTTGTCTTTAGGAAGGAAAAAGAAAAAAGAAAGTTGTATGGAGTATTTTGCCCTGATGTTACGGGAGTTTTTATCCAAACTTTTGCCTCATCTTTACCACAGAACCCTCCCTTACTCTTCACTTCCCATGTGAAGTAGAGAAATCCAGCACCCAAGCAAGAAGGGCAGTGGCTGGAGAACAGAAAGCAACAGTGTAACTTCACAGGACTCATCTCCCAGAACCTAAGATTAATTTCTCACCCTCTCTCCCCATTCCAGCTGTTGAAATCACAGATGATCACTTGCAAATAAAGTATGGTTAATAGAGGCTCCAAATAGTCGAGAGTCCCTTAGGTGAGGATTATATAGAACATGAAGACTAGTGTTTCTTATAGTCTATAAGTCTACAAGAATTGTATGAGACAAAATTTTTTCTCTTTCCAAAAACACGACTCAGAGTTAAATCCGATCACAAAAAAAATTGTTAACTACAGTTTCTTGTCATATGCTGCACTTGGGATCCAGGACATACAAATTACTATTTTTTTTCAGCTAGATATTTGAAAATTTAATGCTGTTTCCCCCAAACTCTACAACTGGTATTTGTCTTTATTTTTCTTTTTCAGGCTACTTACTTTAAGCAGGATTCTACAAGCTTGTGCTGCGTAAGTAGTACTTTACACCACCAAAATCAGCAGAGAACCAATTTAAATAAAATGAATGATGTATTTAGTTTGAAGAGGGTTTTATGCTTAAGGAAATGGTGCTCTTGCAAACAAGATATCAAAAACTCAATTTCACATCATGGTGCCATAATGTTTAATTGCTCAGTCAGAAATATTACCAGGAGAAATACGTTCTTCAGAAATAAGTCAAACATCCATCAAAACACTAATTTATACAGTTTTTAATTTGCATTAAATAAACTGCAAAGAAACCCCATCACAATGATTTTTCCTTATAGAGAGACCATTGTGTTGAACTTAATTGCTCAGCACATGTAAATTACTTTGGATTATATTACATTCTGGAAAATGGCAAAATCAGAGTGATGAAAAAAATAAAAAGTAGGTCAATGATTATGTTGAAAACGACAAAATGATTAGGAGAACTGAAGTATTTTGACACTGTTTGCACAGAAAAATTATTTGGTTTATTCACACACAAATTGACTTACAATGTACACATAATAGCAATGATGAAATCTTCTAGATTGTTATAATTAGCATAGACAAATAAAAATTATATTTTGTGTTGTGAAGAATATTAAATTAGTATTTTCAACAAAATTTTACATTAACAGTCAGTAGAAAACAGCCATTTGGGGCAATAGAAATGATTACCATCCTAAAAGTTAATGTACACAAATGAATAATTTTAGTCAGCTGCTGAACAGCTAAGTCATATATAATTTTGCAGGCTTGAATCTTGTGTATCAAATAGTTGCAGAGACATTTCCTTGGAACTCACTAGCTCCAAGAAAACATAGCGCTCTCATCATTTAACTGAACAAAAAACACTGAAGACCTATCTTTCAAATATAAAGCAGATACATGACTCTCTGCTTACATCCACAGGTATTTTCAGATATTATGTTGGTTACTGGAGAAGGTCCTTAATATAGTAACAGTGTAACATTAACATAATAAAAACTATGAGTGAGATAAAGAGCAGAATAGAGTAGCTCCAGTTAGAAGGGACCTACATCGATCAAATGCTTGACCAGTTCAGGGCTGACCAAAAGTTAAATCATGGTATTAAGGGCATCGTCCAAATGCCTCTAAGGCTGACAGGCACAGGGCATTACCTTACAGTAACTACTATAAGGTTTAAACTTCACTCATTACTTAGTCCCAAAAAGCTTATAAATGCAAAATTGTTTTACTAATATTATTTAAAATAGATAATGGTTGAGAATTGCTCTAATTTTAACTCTTAAAAAAAGAGTCTAATGAAAACTTCCTTATGAGATGACAGAATAATTCAGCCTACTAGAACTAAATCGACAGCAACAAAAAAGCAAGAAAGATCAGGACTTGCAAGGTTGGTTATCATGAGAGAAATTCTCCGGCTTCAACACTGAGCTCAGATTTATATAATCAATTTTCTTTTAGTAAAATTAGCTGCTGCTGCATAAAGTGGATTATAGTGCAACTGGTTTAACCTTGTACTAGTTGGGAACTATACAACTCAAGTGAAATAAACCTTTCTGCAATGTGTTGATGCTTTTGTACCTTCCAATTATTCCTCAATGCACAGTAATTCAGCTGGAACATTTAATGTCCGAGGTGCTAACCAGTCTTAGATCTCTTGATCTAAATGTCCCTTATTCCTCTGGTGCAATTCCTACTGCTGGGCATGCAACTTTGGTTAAGGTTCTACAATCCTTCCTTCTTTTTCAAGATCCAAATCATCTAATCATTTGTCATGGTTTTACCCCAGCTGGCAGCTGAGTCCCACACAGCCACTCGCTCACTCCCTCCGATCAGGATGGGGGAGAGAATCAGGAAAGTGAAAATGAGAAAACTCGTGGGTTGAGATACAGACAGTTTAATAGGTAAAGCAAAACCCAAGTACACAAGGAAAGCAAGACAAGGAATTCATTCCCCATTTTCATGGGCAGGCAGAGGTTCAGCCATCCCCAGGGCAGCAGGGCTCCATCACACATAATGGTGACTTGGGAAGACAAACGCCAGCACTCAGAACGCTGTTCCCCCCACCACCCCCTTCCCCTTCCCCCAGCCCCTTATAAACCGAGCATGACGCCATACGGTATGGAATATCCCTTTGGTCAGTTGGGGTCAGCTGCCCTGTCTGTCCCCTCCCAACTCCCCGCACACCCCCAGCCATCCCGCCGGCGGGGCGGTGCGAGAAGCAGCAAAGGCCTTGGCTCTGTGTGAGCATCGCTCAGCAACAGCAAAAACATCTCTGCACTATCAGCGCTGCTTCCAGCACAGACCCAAACACAGCCCCGTACTGGCTGCTGTGAAGAGAGTTAACTCTCTCAGCTGAAACCAGGACATCATTTAAGATTAGAGTGGTTCAAAAGAGGAAGAGGAAAAAAAGATAGAATGGTAGTTTCATTGCTCTTATGCTGTCCTGACCTAGCATAAATAAGAAGGATCATTTTCTCATAAATAATTGGAGGATCACAAACACTTACTCTCTAATTGCCTTCTACATGGAAGCAAAGCGAAGAAAACAAAGGAATTCAGGAGATTTTTACATTGACAGGCAGCTACAATAGGAATGCTCTTAGCTGGAAGTGAATTTACTATACGTTTTTACATCAACAGCTAGCTACAACAGGTAGTCATCTGGATAGTCAGCTGTCTAGGCAATGGGAAGAAAGAGTGGTCTTTTCTCCATTGCTGTAGATGTTTTCTACCCATGTTGGGACAAGCTATTAAGTACTAATTAAATACCAAGTTCAAGATGAAAGAAAATTAAAACTGCACATCTCATCTATTAAAAGAAATAATTATTCTATAATTTAAATACAGCTCCTCAATAGTGCTCAGGAACATATAATAAAGACCATGTATAGGTAGGTGTAATTGGATGCAGTTGCCTTAGGAACAGATGTTCAGCACATAAAGGCAGGAAGGCAAACTCAAAGACTTAAGCCTGGTGGATGAAACCTGGTTTGACTGAAGTTACTGACAAAAGTGCCATGGACTTGGTTGGAGTCAGGGACTCATCCCAACAGCTTTTCTAATTCTCTCATATTTGTAACATTAGTTTGAGTACAGAACTGAATAATAGATTACTTTGAGCCAGAAGCACTCTACTGGAGGTGCATTTTCCAGTTTTCTTTGTGCAACAATTTCATCAAGAAACAAAGCAAACCTAGGGAGTTGTAAGAGAGTCTAGGTTTACACTCTGTAGATTCTGAGATCATTCCCACATCCAATGTATTTTTATTATATGGACAAGAGATATTGTGCTTTTAAAGAATTGTTATTGTAGGATGGAACAGAATTTGACATGCAGAAAGAAAACATCGTCTGGTACAAGAGTGTCATTTTAAAGTAATATTAATAGGAAAGATTCCTATAAAGATGTCATACAAAAATATTTTCATTTTCTGAGTTTTTAGGAATACAGAATGCCTAATATTGTTTGCCAGAATTATTTCCAGTGAGATTCAACTTCTACTATGCAGATACCAGGAACAGGAGGTCCACAGGTCCAATATACTTGTTCATGCTTCTGTGATTTACTGCTTATTTTTGTTTCCATTTGGAGAAATATCACCAAACATGAAAATACTTCTCCACTTGTACAAAGTCAAAAGGCACATAGAGGTTTACCTATTGACTTCACTATTTGCATAAGACAAAGAATTTCCTACCGATATTGAACTATACATTACTGAGGTGTAAAGTTTGAAATAGCAAAGGATACTATATTTTCTGTCTTTGATACCAAAAAGAGGCAAATAAAGAAGTTGTTTATTAAATAATACTTCTCAAAGATTGGAAAATCATTTTATGAGCAGGATTGGAGGTTAAATTCTATGCTGCACTCTCTAAGAGAATCTTCATAAGCCTTAAAAGCCAACTGCGGGAATGTGGTGATTTAAGATGTCTTTGTACGCTCCTCATACATTCCTCCCAGGATAACCTGGAAAGCTTGAGAAACCATCCAGGAGTGAGGTAGCCTCCTGAAATTCCTGAAGTCATTCATCGAGTAGCTCTATTCCTCCATGTTAATCTAGTTTTCATTCCAACTCATGTACTTTCCCAGACTGAAAAAGAGAATCTTTTTCAAAAGTGCTTTACTCCACATACAGTGGGAGAAAGTTCATGTGGCTGGATGCAGGACTCCCACAATATACCTATGATACTAACTAAATATGGGCTTATACTCATGTTCAGGTTGAGACCCACCTGCCATTCCCATGACTATAGAGACAGCTTACATTTTTTAGCTCCTGAATGCACCATAATTCACCTTGTGTGGCCATAATCTCTGGCTTGCATGAAACCTGAGCTCCCAAATTCAGACCCACAGAATACACTTGTGTGTAAGAAATGGCTGAAATTTAAGTCCTGAACAACTAAGGTTCCTAATCACAACACATGATGTAGATGTCTCAGGAATCCAAATCTGTAGGAAAAACAAGCGCCTTTTCTGCCCTTTTTTCACTCCTCTTACTCAACTTAAAAGTGATCCAAGCACCTGACTTTGACTACAGAATTTTTCTATGTCTCTACAGACTTTTAGGGGTTTGTTTCTTGCCAGCCTTCTTCTACTTTTAGATTATTTTGTAATTTCTTCTCTTTAACCAGCTCCTGAAAAAAACAAACCCAACATATTTATTTACATTATAAATGTATTGTTTCTGAAAGGAAGAAAGGTCCACAACTGAGAAGTTACCAGGCCAGCAGGACACTGTAAAGCTAAACGCTATACAGAAAAAGATAATTTCAACAGAAGTACAAGGAACAATATATTTTGTGTTATTATAGTTTCATGGAAAGCAGTACCCAAAAACAAAAGCAGTAGCTAGTGTCTAGATAAGCTGAAAAATTAAACATGTTTACCATCAGGCTATTACCATGTTAGTTTCCCCAAATATTAGTATAAATGGCTGTATATTTTATGAAATCACTCTCAAAGCTTTCAAATGACATTGCACAAAGTGAGCAGGAGAGCCAACAGAATTATAAAGCCACGAACATGTATTTCCTGTTTCATGGTGCAAACACTGGATGGTTGATCTTAATCCTGGCACCGAGTATTTCAGCTATGGCAAAAATTTGAAAGCAAATAATCCCTACTGAGTACTTGATAGACTGCATTGTCCAGATACAAGTTACTGTTTGAAAAAGGAGAACCGACTCCAGGCTTTCAGGACATGCCTTTATCTTATGCATCATCATCCTCACACAAGCGCAACATCTCTGAAGGGGCAGGTCCTCGTTTCACTTCCCACCTCCTACCTCTTCACACAACTGCATGGATCTGGCAAAGCCAAAGCAAGGTACCTCAGACGAGGTAGAGCCCCTAGACTGCCCCAAGCTGCCCCAGGGCAAACAAACAGCACAGCTGCCAACGACTGTAAGAGTCAAATAGCTTGGCCTGCACTAACATACATGGAAAGTAGACATGCTCAACTTGCACGCTACTTTGGTACCTTAGCTGGTATGAAGAAGAGATGGTGAGGAAAAGCATTGCATCTGTGAATGTGTCCAATATACAAGTCAACAACAAAAAAAACCCTTTTGGGTTGTCACTACTGAATAAGCTCTATTCATTATTATTTTTATTGCAGTGGGATTGGTAGGACTTTGCACCACAGTTCGAAACTGAAAATATGGTTGCTCCGTTTTGACATAAAGGTCCCTTTTCATGAACTATTGCACAGGGACCAGTTATAACAAAGCAAAAAGAATATTTAAATGGAAAATGAAGGCCTTATTTGGAAGTATGCAACTGTTTTACTAGCAGCCAGTTACATTCCCGTGTCCTAGAGGAGCTCAAAGATCCGAATTCCACTGCCTCATGTGACTGGCTTGCTGAGCTAATATTTCCTGTTGGTTATGTGAGGACATCCTTACTTTTCTAAATGTTAGGCCACCTAAATTCCTACACTACTGGAATAGCTTTCCACCTCTCAGAAAAAGCATGATGCTTACGTTGGCCAAATATACTCGTGAAAACAAAATGACAGGAGACTAAATAAGGCAGATTTGGTATAAAAATGAATGGTACCGGTTGACAGCCAACTCAACATGAGCCGACAGTGTGCACAGGTATCCAAGAAAGCCAACGGCATCCTGGCCTGCATCAGGAATGGTGTGGCCAGCAGGAGTAGGGAAGTGATTGTCCCCCTGTACTCGGCTCTGGTGAGGCCGCACCTGGAGTACTGTGTCCAGTTTTGGGCCCCTCAATATAAGGAGGACATTGAGCTGCTGGAGCGTGTCCAGAGAAGGGCAACAAAACTGGTGAAGGGTCTGGAAACCAAAGAGAGGGACAGAACTACACCCTCAGGTGCTCCAGAGAAGAGCAATTTGCGAAACGGCAATGCATAAATTTGCCTTTATGCAACTTTTCCACCCCTCTCTTTATCCTGAGGCTTATTTGACAGCAATTATCAGCAGCTTCTAATTTACACCAGGAATATGAGACACAAACACCTCATTACATTAAAGTTAGATTCGGGTACAAAAACTCACCTTGAAGACAGTAGCCCTGACATAACCCAGAATCTGGCAAAATTAGCTATTAGGCTAATGAACATCACCGGTGATGCACTAAGCAATTTCAAGAGGGACAAACATCTGGGATCAAGAGTCTTTGTCCTTTTGTGGTTTTGTGTTTCAATAACACTCCAGTTACACAACAGTATCTGATGTTACAGTAGACCAGCACATACTTTTTTAGCAACAATCAATACCATTATCTTATGCAACTAATTGCTTTTATTAAACGAATCATTTATTGAAGCTGCAAATATACACCACAGTACGCTCCAGAACTATTACAGAAATTTCCCCCGATAAAGGAAGGGCCTTCATTAAAGACAGTTCCAAAAATAAACATTTGTTTGTAATTCTTTGTAGTCTCCAAATTCTTTTTTTAACAAATTAGCTCACTCCTTCATTATTCCATATCAGTAAAGAGTAGTTTGTTTTTAGCAACAATCCATTATTATGGATTCAACACATTGATTAACAAACAGGTTCACATTTCTATTAAAAAAAATACAGTTCACCAGTGAAAGGAGTCTCAAACGCCAAACAACACTCTTCAAAACTGGGCCCTAACTTTACACGGACATACAACTAGCTTTACTAGTAGGTTTTCACGATGGAGACTTCAGAGGTGTATTCGGCCAAAATAACAACATTCAATGATAACATTTCTAAGGGTATAAAATGAACACTGGAAGCCAACAGATCCCTAATTGCTGTCCCATGGACTGCTTTGCATAAATAGCATACTGTAGATGACATGGAATTAAAGCTGCACTGAAGAAAAAAAGTTGAAAGCAACAAATAACAAACTGGCAATACTGGAGGTGGTAATTTTTAGTTTCTTCATTAGAAACCTAGATACAAAATATAGAATATTTATCCAGCTGCCTAGTTCAAAGTGGTAGTTACTTAACACTACACAATTAAAATTGTTTAGTAAACAAGTTCCTAAATGTTCACTAAACATTTACCATTTACTAAACAATTCAAACTGTAAACAGTTTAAATTACGATTTGCCTGGTTTGCCAGCAAGCAACTTAAAACTTAAAATTTTGATTAATGAAGCTCTATATTGTAACAGGAACCAGTTTTCTGCTTAGCATTGGCCAAAACCCACTTTCCTTACCACCTGACAAAAGTCAACGAACCCTCATGTCCCTTCTCCATTGGAATTGTCTTGAAAAAGAAACTTCTAAAAGACTGGCCATATTCCAATCTCCCTTTTTCCTGTGCTATCTTTGCAGCTGCTCAGTATTCATCAGCTGCACTCTGCCCTGTCTCACGTAGACAGACGGTGCTATTTCATTTTCAGTTGCAAGACCACCCAAAGAGTTAAAGCCCCTGGGGACCAATGTGTTCCCCTTCCAACATGAAATGTCTCCTGTGATATTCTGGGACATCCACTGCAGGCTTAAGATGAGGTCTCTGAAATATAAGAGACTGTTTCTGGGGACAGTTTTTCGCAGTTACAATGAGTATCATATAAATGGGAAAATTGTTTTAGGAGTTTTTGTGTGAGCTGTCACGTGAATATAAATCAGTAATATCCCTGGTTTGCATACAACCACGCGTAGGTTTAGCTTGCAGCAGGCAACTATAGCTAACATTTGAAACAACAATGCTACAGTACTTTTAAATCTGAAATATAATTCATGACTATTGCTTTCTCTCACCTGTAGGAGTGGCCATGTTTTCTTAGCTTTTCTTGCTAGCATAACAATTAGTTCTGTTAATATTGCCAATGAAGGGCATTAGGAAAAAAAAAAATGGCCTCAGACACCATAAGCCTGGCTTAAAGCAAGGAGGTAAAGCACATATTTTCACTTATCTTCTAAGCTTCTGGGAGCAAGGGAGCACCTTGACCTATAGATTGACCACGGGGCAGCTATCCAATTTTCTCTCCCAGAACAAGACATCTAGAAGTTACTCCATGTTTTCACCTGAAAAGCAAGATTCTCACATAATCATCTGAGCTCAGGAACAGCAATGTGAATGATGCCATTAGTTATAAGAGCATTACATTCTGTACTCATGTATTGGAAAGTAAGTAATCAGTTTTAAATGAATCGCTTATAGCTGGCCTGAAAATGGCTTTCCCCAGAGAAAACAATGCTCTTCAACTTCTGTCTTTGAATTTCTGGAGATTCCTGGATATCACCTCAAAAAGTTAAAATTCTTATTCAGTTAAAAAAGTTAAATTCTTGCTCAGATGCAAATATGCAAAACAGTATGTGAACAAATTTCAAGCATTAATATTTTTATCCTGAATCGCATCCCCACTGGATTTGCTTTTAGTGAATGTGAAAGTTACAGCATTCAATGGCACGTGAAAAGCAGATCACAAGGAGGAACATTGGGAATCAGCTGGAAACGCTGGTCTTTAGCTGTGTAACTAATACTCCAATATTTATATGGGTACAATGCTTATACTTTTAATTAGCTAAAATCAACACTGAAATACTACCTTGAAAGGTTATCAAAGTTCAGTAAGTGGGGCATTTTCATACTCAGACATTTATACTTTCTGAGCAATGTTCAGGACATTTGTAAGGCGATGTGTACCAATACGTTACTTACATTGGTGATAGCACTTAAATTCCATGTCCAGGTCAAGACTTACTGTGCTACCTGCTGGATGAGTATTACACCGAAAATCTGGGGGCATTAAAACTGTATGGTTTATATTGTTATTGTTGAAATAACTATGAATTATCATTAAAAATAGGAAACTAGTATTTAAAGTAGCAGGAGGAGCAGAGCCAGAGATATTCATAGAGTCATAGAATAGTTAGGGTTGGAAAGGACGTCAAAGACCATCTAGTTCCAACCCCCCTGCCATGGGCAGGGACACCCTCCACTAGACCAGGGTGCCCAAAGCCCCATCCAACCTGGCCTTGAACACTGCCAGGGATGGGGCCTCCACAGCTTCTCTGGGCAACCTGTTCCAGGGCCTCACCACCCTCACAGTAAAGGATTTCTTCCTAATGTCCAATCTAAATCTGCCTCCTTTTAGTTTAAACCCCTTACCCCTTGTCCTGTCACTGCACTCCCTAATAAACAGTCCCTGTTTCATTCAGAGTTACTGGACACAATCTTTCCCTTTCACCTGAACAGCAGCATGCCACTTAAAAGTCATTACTACTCACAAGGTCAAAGTCTCATAAAAACATATGTTCACAAGCCATCAACCACAGATTGTGGTCAAATCCTACTAAATAGAACTGAGAGGAGTTAAAAGTACATCCTATTCTCTTGCTATTCTTTCTGCAGGTGGAGTAGCATCTCTAACCACACAAAGAGAAGAAGTGAACTAAAGTGGAAGGCCTGGTGATCTCTTGAGCATTTAAAGGGAGAGAAGGACCCACATAATGCTGATTTGTCCATAACAACTCTGTCTTTAGGAACACATGCTAAAGGTATTTGAAAGTTTCTGGTTTAGAAGAGAGACCCTGATCTTAAACAAGGAGTAGAAGCAGGTGATTTGTAGGAAGAGGCAAAGACTGCAAAATAGGGATAGGTGGCTCAAGCCCACATGAATGCAGTTAAAATACTAATCACATAATGACAGACCGTGATATTGAATCACCACAAAATAGATCTAGTTAATGTAGAGAAAAATTAATGTTTGGCAAAGGTGCTAGCTGTGCACATTTCAGGTGGAAATAAGCACCCTGCCAATTCCTACAATAATTAAAATAGAGACATCTTCCATACAGATCAGCAAGACAGTTCAAGAATTTAGTGACACCTGAACTTCTCAAGTACAGAAAAGCTCCTAGGGACTATGCTTCCAAAAATATTTAGAAACCTAATTCCTACTGATAATGGCATGAAATGGAAACTTAAAATATGGCTGTTCATCTCCAAACCTGTCTTTGTTATTAAACTGAAGTCACAGGCTAATTTTAGAGGCAGAAATCATGGTGATTTACTTAACCTTCATGAAAGAGAACAGCGCTGCTCACACAGCCCTAACAATGGTTTGATCTCCATACAACAAAAAGGCTGTCACTGGGATCTACAAATTTTGTTTTAGTTTGGTTTTTGTAAACTCAATTCTTTGATCCCTATGTGTTAATTTAAAAAATGTAAAAGTCAATTAACATACCTCTTGTTGATAACTAGGATTTCACAAGTATTGAGCTGTTATTGACGTAGATGCATCAGAGTATGATTCTACAATCTGACTGCATCTTACATGTGTTTCTTCCCCTCTGCCTTTGCATTTGAGAAATCAGATCAGATGCTGCAAAATAGTTCCCATAGGACAAATACGAATATTTGATTTAGACTGGAGAGCAGTTATTCACATAATTAGTTACCATGAAAATCAATAGTGAGAATTTCAGAAAAATAAGAACTGCTGGATCAGACCAGGACACACTCCTATCTTCCTTCTGAAGGTGGGCAGATGCTATAGAGGAAAGTGCAAGAAACCCTCAAAAAGAAGCCCCCTCCCAGCCTAAGAGGGGCTAACCTGAATTCTGAATAATTAAGTTTAATATTCTCTCCAATATTTTTCCTAACTTATTACAATTCTAGATATTGCCACTGCTATCAATTACAAGCCCTTGAATTCTTGATCTCAAGGAGAAATTATGTGTTTTCTTAAAAATTAAGTCTTTTTCTATCAGCGTTTAACTGATGGCTTTTCAGCTTCATTAACTGTCCACCTGTTTTTCTCTAACGACACAATAAGAGGCAAAACGCTATCTGCCTGGACAACATGTGCCAGTACTTTCCATACTTTTGTTTCAACCTCTTTAAGGTAAACAGCCAAAACTCTTGGGACTTTTTATAAATTGTCTGTGCTCTTTCTCCTTACTCATCTCGGAGCTTTCAGTAATCTTTTTTGAGACGACATAACCAATATTACACAGTACGTCACTAGGCTGTACCACTAAATTCTCTGAAGGCACACAGAAGTATGTTACGTTATTCCAGTTACTAAAATCCAGTTTGCAAGTGCAGTCAAACAGCAGAGGTCTTCCCTGAGCTGTGTACAGTCCCAGACTATTCCCTCTCACCAGCTGATGTAATGATGTGAAACTCTGTAGGTAATTTTAGCATTTTCAGGAAACACAAGGCTTCTGTTTGTGATAACTGAATGACATTTGTTAACATTTGGGCTTTTCATCTGGCTGGATCAGCTCTCCCTAGAGTAATGCTGAGTCCTTTCTTGTTCTGTCCAAGGCGTATCAGTTGGTGTCCTCAGCAGATTTTTCCTTCTGCCTCCCATCTTTCCATCTAATTTATAAGTATATGAAATACTGGAGTTGGTCCATAACCTTGAGGTATCCCAGTGTGTTTTAAATGGTTAGTTTTTCATCACAACAAAACCAGTCTGCAAGTAAGTTTTGGGGTCACGGCAACATGATCTCTCATTATCTCTGGTAGTTTCCCTCATAGGGTTTTGTTAAAAAAAAAAACCAACCCAAATTTTTCTGAATGTCTCAAACAATTTTGTACGTACAGATAGATGGATATGCATATACATGTGTGTGTGTATACATACATATGTAAAAGCAATCTAAACGAAGTATGAGAGGAATACACTCCAGTGTGAAAAAAACAGATCTGGCCCTACAGGTGATTTAGTTACAATAAAAAGAATGTCACTGAGAGAGATAGACCAAATCTAGGTGATCAGACTAGACTACGGACTTCTTTTCCAGAAAGCGGGTCCATTACTAATGCACTCCGCAATTACAGTGCCAACAGCACCTAAATGTCTACTAGCATGCAAAACAAGATGACAGGAAGTACCAGGGTACAATTTGAGCTTAATGAAAATTGTTTGTTCATAGTTCTTGGGCCAATTAAACCTCCTAACCAGAAAGCCACAAGGCAAGTCTGTATCCCAAAACTAATTGCATAAACCCAGCCCGAAGGAGTATTCAAAGAGGTTCCAAAGTAGCTGTTACGAAGTCGACTTCGCATTTTCATCAGCTGTTCAGCTGATGCAGACGGACACAGCTCTGCTTCAGCCATGCCATGTGATACCTGCTAGAGAGACAGGTCTTTTCTTCTGTGTGTTCTTCTACATTCCTAGCAACTCAGATTTTAAATTGGCAACGACTTCACATAACCTATTATTTTTAGACACACATTTATGAAACTCAGACACTCTGTATATTTAGCCCTCACCATTACAACTGAAGTAACTAATTTTGTTATTCAAAACCAGTTACAAGAGAAAATATAACTAGAATAGTAGGTTTAGGCTTGCAATTAGCACACAGTTACAAATTCCAACAAATAGGATGTAATTAAGGAGCCAGCACGACCTTTATTATTGCAGAAGGTTCAGCCATAGCAGCTCCATGTGACTTAGCTGGACTATTAGTCAGACAGACTGTTTCAGACAGAAGACCTAACATCCAACTCAGTCTGGCATCAGCATATGATCTGAGCCTGAAAACTGACCTGAGTAAGCTTTACTCTCAGGAATGGTCCCAAACCAGGCAATGGGAATTGCTCTTAGAGAAATCCCATACTCCCCTGTGAGTAAAGTAGCAAATATCAGATATTTCTATCATAATAACAATCAGGAAAAATAAAAAACTCATACAGAAGAAGTCTTAGAACATTTATCAGTAAAATCCTGTAATCGGGCAATCAGGAGATGCTTTTCCTCACAGAAAAAAATGAGCCAGTACTGTGTACCACACTTTCTTGTATCACTCTCTCCCAGTACTAAGCACACTGCCAAACAGATAATCCAGGAGTAAACATTTCAGAACATTTGCACTTAATACTTACGAAAGCACAACATGAAAACACCACTTTGTCAGAGCCAGTCTTCTCAGTAAAACAATGATTTCTATTACAGCAAAAACCCCTGTGATGTTATGAACATTAAGACAACCAAAATATTTTTATGACTTCAGTTAATTGGTAGATTATCCTTAGAACTTGTTAATTCATGCTATCGCCATCCTAGTGGGAAAGATGGATGAGAAATAGGGTGTGTTAAATGCAAAAAATACTGGTTGATACATTACAATCACTCAAGGTATCACTTGCTTTGTAAATCACGTATGTGGAGGGATGCAGCCAGGTCTCTTGTCATGCTGATATCTGCAAGTTTCTTTCTCAAGTGCAGGCATATGGAAGAAGCAGTTCCATTCAACACAGGAAAAGGTGTAACACTCAGGCCAAGTGCTGTGAAAACCTCACAGACCCCCAAAACAACAGAAAGACACCGGTAACGTGTTACTTGTGAAAATGGTACGTGCATGAACGCAGCCAGGGTTTCTGCACAGCTATCACACACAAGGTGATCGGCATCTCTAAGTGTGTTTGCAACATCAAGACAAACATGTAACATGTTTTATTAACAGAACGTCACTGTCCTGATTATTGCGCTACGAGCCAGCAGCCGCCTAAGGACCAACGCGCCACGGGCACGGAGTGCCGTGCCGCGAGCGGGCACACCTCCGGGGGGGCAGCTTTTCCCACGGGTAAAGCGGCCAGACCGCCGCCCCCACACCGACCCGCCACCCTGGGCCGCGGCGGCCCCGACGCGAAGCCCCAGAGCCTGTCCCCCTCCTCGCAGACCCGCGCCCGGCCGTGCCGGGGACTCACGTTTGTAGCTGGCGGCCCAGGGCTGGTAGCCGTAGTAGCCGGTGATGCGGAGGATCCGCTCCTCGATGGAGGTGAGCCCCACGGAAGCGCTGGTGAGGTCCTCCACGGAGCGGGACCACTTCAAGTCCTCTTTGATGGCCTCGTCCACCACCAGGTACTTCAGCTGCCGCAGCTGCGGGCTGATGTCGGACAGCCGCCGGGGGCTGACGTCGGGGGAGCGCC
>VWZZ01004447.1:238959-266528 GCA_013399095.1 Psophia crepitans
GGGGCGGTTGGCGGGTGCCCTGGCAGAAGGGGCGCCCGGCCGCGGGTACGCCGGGGGGCGACAGCCCCGCCGTGACGGGCCCGCGGGCCACATCCGACAGGAGCACCCTTCCCCTTCCCCGTAACGCTGCTGAAGCGGTGCCACTGCCACCCCACCCCTACCGAGCGACTTCTTTTCAACACACCACCTAAGTGGAAAACATAGCGTCAAGCGTGAGTGCGTGTGTGAGCACAGGTGTGTACCTTATACAAGCACTTTATTTGCAAACAAAACAACATCCAAAGAATTTTTTGTGTATATGTATGTGTCTCATAGGAAAAAAAATGAAGGCCAAGGAGGAAGACTGTCCCCTTTCACCGCTGCGCGAGCTCGGTTTGCCTGGGACATCGACACACCAAGTTACCGAATGTGGAAGGGAGCCGGTATCAGTTAAATGCAATCCTTCGCTCCCAATAAAGGTAACGTTAAAGGGTCACCACACCACTCTCGGAAAGAGAAAGTGAAAAAAAAATCTCCATCAGATGAAAGCCAAACTAATTACAATCTTAAAAAATACTTGTACTAAAAAATGGGACGAAGTTTATTGTATTTCCTATGCAGCCCTTACTTTAAGCCCGTGAAAATCAAAATAGATGTTGCTGTGGCTGTCAGTTCTGAAATCCACCACAGGTGAACAGCAGCGAGTAGCTGTGCAGGTGTTTGTTGCTGCCTACCTGCAAAGTGACAGAGCTCCTTGCAAGGTACACAAACCAATGCAGAAGGATTATTTAGGTTAAGAGGAGAGGATGGAAATGCAGTGCTCACTAAATCTACAGATACTCATTACTGGCTTAATTTAAGTCTCTTCAGGGCATTTAGAGCAGGAACAGTGATAACGGACGTGAATGGGATTAAACATTTCAGTCAGCCCTCTTAAGTTCAGCTTCATTCCGTATGCAGAGCCCATGCTCTCCCTGAGTTTCAGTGATGGACAAGGATAGGATTTCATCTGAGAATTGCCTGTAACATCACATGTATCTAGTACTTGCAATAATGGAAGAATTTGACACAAAATTCTTAAAGCATACTAAAATAATACAGGTCCAGAAATATTAGGTCTGGATTGGCTGTGCTCGGTACAGGACTAATTCACATTGGCATGAGAAAAAGAGGTCACAAAGTTCTGAGCCTCAGAGCAAGCAAAGGTTCCAACAACTGAGCAAGCGACATTGTTGACCAGCCAAGCAGTGACACGTGCTGAGCGCTTGCCTGCCTCTCGGCATGGGCTGGTACCGAGTAGCAGAGGCTTGGTCAACCCCGCTAGAAATTTTGTCTCTGTCACTGAAGAGTGTTCTGTAGTCCCAGACAGAAGCCATGGAAGTCAGAGGCACTATTACACACCTCTCCACTTCAGTATGCCAGAACCATCTCATTCCTCTGTCCAATAAAGATTGTTTTTCTGCTATTTTATTTTTTTTCTGGCTGCTGTCATTTCAAGGTGTAAATTAAATGATGGATGGGTGTTAATACTTTCTTCTGTCATGTGGGCAAGTGACTTTGGACAGCTTGGGCGGCAGTGCTGACAAACTTGAAATGAGCATGCATTTTGAGCGAGAGAAGAAAATTCATGGGAGTGAAAATTTTAAAAGTTCACTGAAATGTTCAGTGAAGATGACACTTCAAAATTATATTAGGAGGCAACAGCAACATAGCTAGCTTGTAGGATCTTATTAAACCTTGCTGTAAGTGATGTTTCTTCTCAAAAACAGCAGCTGCTAGAGGCATGCAAGTAAAAATTCTTGCGTATTTTAATGTTGTTTAAGCATTGTAGCTAAAACTGAAACATGACAATATGGCGCTGGACATTGAAAGATAAAGATTTGTGAAGTTACGTAAGATTTTTAGTGTCAGGAGAGAAAGTATTGTAGTATATTAGCACTGCTAGCAAGAGTAAGGAACAAGTTAAAAAAACTGCTAAACAGGATATACCTACTTAAGGAGTAGTGGACAAAATGGAGCAGGATTTGACTCAGAGTTTAGGTTGGAGCCACCTAGCATGGTATGAAACGCCAAGGTGGAGCCACTATAAACAACTTTTCTGAGCCTCTTATTAGTGCATTACTTAAGAAAGAAAAACAAAACACATACACACACCTACAATCATCCAAACACAGAATAGTTAGGAAATAGTGTGCTTTTTAAAATGGCAGAGCCCTGTAGCAAGAGAACAATTAGTACTCATTCCAGAGTGAGGTGACTTATTCTGTCCTGATACATCTTTCTATTTTTTTCCAGACGACTTGAAATTCTAAGAGCTGACTGACAGCTCTTAAAAGGCACAGCCATTAAGATCAATTAGCATTATGTTATCTACAATGTGATGCCATGTCAGAGAAAAATATAATTCAGACTGTATTTATTTTCACCTCCCATAATACTAGCTTGCCAGAAGTTTTTCTGGGATGTAAGTTTACACTTCTCATGAAATGAGTAGTATTTTGATAAAGGTATGTGATTTTTTTTTTTTATTTCTCCCACACCTCAAGACGAAAGATTTACATTTAAAGGATACAGCAACATTGGTAGGATAAGATAGCAAAGATATTTAATTGGGCAACAAAATAATCATAACTGCAGAAACTATAGCATAGTATTCCCTTTTCTCTAATTCATAAAAAAAAATCACCCCTAGTGACTCAGAATGTTTAGAGTACAACCCAACTGCCTCCTCAAGCAAATATTCTTCTAACTGAATATTCTGTAGCTGATGTATGTTCCTGCTTCTTAGTATTTTTATGCTTAGCACTGACAGTACATACCCACGCCATTAATCGGTTGTTCCCACCCCAAGGGTTTTTGGGTGTTAGACAGAAATACAAGATACATAAGAGTCCCATATAGTATATGGAAATGCTTATATGGCAAAACTATTAATTTTCTCTAGCTGAGGTCAAATTTGACATCCACAGGAATATAATGTTACTGTATATCCGAAGTGGCTCCAGCTGAATCAGTGGACGTACGCTGTTCAGCCTGGATAGAAGTACAACTTTCAACAGAATCTATTCCACACACAAAGTATTTTGTATCAGCGACAAAAAATACGTAGCTAGAAACCTTTTAGTCTATTCTACATAGTCTTGCTTGCATTCATGGTTTAAAATAATTAGTTATCACCTTTAAGTGGTTTAAATAAACCCAGAGAACCAAGAGAAACTGACAGAGCAGGCAAAGAATGGCCAAATGCAAGACAATAATAAGCAAACATGAGCCCAACCACCTTCAAGAGACTCAGAGTTGCTCTCTCAAGTAGAGAGGGAGGGAGACTGTGTTTGAGAGAGCAGTCAGATGAATTTAAGACACATTGCAGCACATTTTTCATGTGAGCTCCCACATTGTTCCAAGACCCCTGCAGTTCAGAGGCAAAACCAAACAAGCATCAAAATTCCCCAGTGCGACCCCGTGCTGAAAGAAACTGGAAAGCTCTGAAAATTATGATACAGCTGCCTGTTGTAGTCAGGACAGAACACAGAGAGTCAGTATCCTGGTTCCTGGGAGATAATGCTGCTTTATAGAAAGCTGATTTTCATCTGCTACTTTGACACTATGGAATATAAACTGATCAGTTTCTTCTTTGCCAGGTGCAGTGGAAAACAGAAGTCCTTTGTATTTGGAATTGAAAATAGGCCCATTGATTGTTTTACAATTCATTGTTGGATGAGAAATGCAGGAATTTTTTTTAGGACATCTCATCATGTCTTGGTGGTGTCTAAGCCCTGCTGTTGCCTCTCTTCACAGTTCAAATCAAAAACTGAAATGCAAAGAGCAGAACAGCAGTAACATTTCCTTCCTCCAGCAAGAGCCCCCAAGGGGACTGTAGGAGGTGTCAGTGGCAGAAAATACAGAACAGCAGACCTCTTCGTTATCCCATATTCTGAGAAGTGCCAGAGGCTCGAATCTCAAAGTCAATCTGTGTTCTACATAGCCTTGGTATCCCTTCACGTTCTGCTATTTCAAGTAATTTGTACCAGAAATAATCATATACAAAACAGAGGTTAAACAAAGACTAGATACTGTCTTTCAGGTTTTCTGTATTTATCTATGTTTCATTCCTAGTTTGTCCTTTTCAGGTAGTTGACCACGGTAAGAGCTTGGCTGAGGCATAAGTCAAACAATCAGGGAATAAAGGAAAAGAGGGAATCCGCAAGTTATACACCCTGCCTAGCCCACGAAAACCCACAGCGGAAAACAAACCCGTCCAACCTTCTCCCCCCCTCAAAAAAAATACAATAGCCACACATAACAGCCACAAGAAAATAGGGGAGAGAATTAAGGACTCTAGAGAGAACTTGAAAGAAAACTTTTAATGGCTTTGTGCTCAGAGAAGGCAGTTGCTTCAGTGAGTCAGAGCACAGCGTTCATATTAGAATTTAAAGTTGCTTATCTGGAAGGTGTGCTAACCCCAAGAAAAAAAACCTGATAATTCTCACCCTTCAGATAAACTTTTGTTCTTCTGATTTAAAGGTGGTTTTTAAAGTTTACAGTTTTTTGATGCAGAAAATGTGTGGGTAGCCTTGGACTGTGCAGCTTTCTCAGCGGGAGAGGTTTCTGAAGAGAAAGGCACTCTTGGGGACTGATTTGACAGGCAATTTTTACTGTATAAAATTAATGGCAGCTGTTTGAAGCTGATCCTGTGTCTGAAACATTAAAAAATCCCACAGGTGAATTTTTGATCTGGGAGCACAGAAGATCAAGGAGCATGATTACACTTTTGCCACATGGTTCTGTAGTGTGGGGCATACCCACTTACTTCTATGTACACATTTTGAGCCCTGTTCATATGTTAGCCACACTTGTTTTTCCAGGTCTTCCGGAGACAGCTTTGGAAGCTACTACAAATATTCTGCTGCACCAACCCAGACCCCACTTCTCCCCACATTATACAAAAATGTATACCTCTCTTCACCTGTTGTCACTTACAATGGATATATTTCATCACATCATAGGTAAAGACTGTATCTCGCTGCACTTTTTTCCCTATTTTTTTTTTAAATTAAAAGACTTCATTAAAAATCTATTAACAGCATAAATTTCTAGTGAGAGTAACCGTAAAGAACCATGGACAGACAGTTTGCAGAGGTGCTACGCAGATCCCTCCTATAGACAAGAGCATCCCCATATACTATATACCCACATCAGGGCAGGTGTGGGCACTATTGTGAGCCTCAAGCCTGCACTGCTTCTTAGTATAAAGTGATATAGCATGAAAAAATAGTTTTTTTCATCTTGTATTTCTTTAGCAGATTCTTTTATTGGGGTAATAAATTTAGAACAATAAGATTATTTGATTAAACCGTCTCAGTCACTACTGAATGGACTACCCTGCTTGTAGAATTAATAAAAAGGCCAAGACACCTCATTAACATGCTCAGTATTGAGCTGGATTGGCAGCAGTGCAGTTTAATCCTGCCAAAGGGCATTTGCTGAGGAAAGTCAGAAGGCTTTTAAATCATATTCTTAAAGGTTGAGGCAGGAGCAGATGACCTTGCAAAAAGCTGTAGTCCTGAACTGTCCAGACTTGCCCCCCCCGGCCCATTCATGCTTACTGCACAGAACAGTAGGTTAAATAATACAGCTTCACCTTGTGTAATTCAATGCAACAAGCTTGATTGTGCTGTGCATGCTGTTTGGGAAGCTAGATTAGAAAGCTTTTTCCAAGCTTTGGTTTGGAAAAAGCTGCATTTTCTAGCATCCTCTAGCATTTATTTTTTTAGTTGCCGAAAGTACGCTTGCATCACCTGATGGTCTAAAGGTAAACTTTCATTTACGATAATTGATACAGACCCACCACACCATTTTTGCGAATGCCTTGCATTCTGTATAAGCAATTAGAGTTCAGACAGACCTGGAGAAAGTGAATGAAAAGCACCAGTTGTGCATAATCATGGCTATCGAAACACCCAAGATCAACGTCATCATTGCTGTTTGAAATCATGCATCTATGGCATACATAGCTACAGAAAGTTATATTGTCAAGTAAATTGCATTATAATTCTCATACACAGCAGCCTATAAAACAGATCTCAAACTTTTGTTTTGAAAACACTGTTTAGATTATTTACTTTGATATGTAGAGTGAACGTCCCGGGTAATTAAAACATTCTTGACAACTATTTGTCCAGATGGAGATAGAGGTTTTTGTATGTAGACACAAGCAGCTGCATTTCTCAACAGGAGTGAGAAGTGCTCAAGCAAACTACTTTCCAGTCATTAAATTTAAGGCAAAGTTATCCGCCAACCTCAGTTAATCCAGTTTCATTCATGCCACCGAAACTTCACCAGCTTAATGGAGTTGCCTTCAATGTATAGCTTCTGAATTCACAGGCAGGCTTTCGTTTTGAAGAGCAACTTGATTTGTGTGATCAATCACTATCACATTTTCAGAAGTGTGACTGCAAGAAAATTTTATTGCAAGTATCTTAACTTCTAATTTTGCTTAAGCTGAGTACATAAAAATTTCTTTAAAATTGGTAGGTCCTTGTGTTCCTTTGTTGGTAATGTTTCTTCTAAAGTCCATTTTTATCTTAGTTTTTATCAGCTACTTTTATTGATTTGAGCTAAAGATTTTCCTTTATGAATAAGTTTTCCTTTATTGGCCCATGCAAAGTTCCTATTTAAGTAAAAACAAGGGAATGTGAGAAAATCCGGCAAAGACAAATTATGCCATATTAGCAATGTGATAAACATGCGCCAGTATGTGGAAGGCAAACTAAAACATACATGAAGGTAAGGAAGAGATCACATTATGCTTAGATATCTTCATTAGGAAAGGGGTGCTCACCTTGCATGTCTCGAAATATAAATGTCCTTGAAATAGTAATGCAGAGAAAAAAATTACAAAAATGTTTCCTAGGCTATAGGACTCCATGGCTCTTCTGGAAACGATAAAGGTGTACGAGACTGAGGACCTTTGAGAAAGAAACACTCTTCAGGCCACTTGAGTTGTTTTGTTTGTTGTGTTTGTTTTTTTGGTTGTTTTTTTTTTAATTGAACACGCGGCTATAAATATAAACAAAATTGCTAGCCTTCATATTCTGTTGTTTGAATCTGTAGTAAATAGAAAAAACAAGGATATTGCAAACGTGCCTAATAGGATTTTTTAATGCTTGTCAGAAAAGCAATTTTAGTTGTATCAAATAGCCAAAGAAAGAAAAACTTAGAATAATTCATTTTTATTTTATTTTTTTCCTCCAGCTACACAATGTGTGGATGAACCAGTTGAGATTTCACACATTAAAAAGTTGAAAAACAGCAACATTTTATGCTTTACTCTGCAGTGAAGAGGTAATCTGCGCCCTTTGTATCTCACATGGGATTTTTATATTGCCTTCAATGTATTTTTTGTAAACATTAAAAGGGAATTAAAATAGCCCCTGTAAAACACAGCCATTATTACTGCCTGAACACTGAGCTGCAGAGAGTGTTTTGCCATCCTCCAGTACTCTCACGCTTATATGCCAAGAGTTTTAGCTCTCAGCCGCTAGTAAAAATTTATGTCTTGGAACCTTAAATATGATGTTTCTCTACTAAAACAAAATCCATCCTCATCACAACAGATTTTAGCCTGCCTTTTGGCACCAATTATGGACCAAAATTGTATTTATTCCTTTTGTTGTCATAAATAAAAGTGGCGCTTTTTCCCCCTGTGTCTTCTCCTCCCTCCTGCTCTATGAATAGTCAGTTACCATGATACGATTCAAGACAGAACTCCGAGCCCATGCAGTTACAGAGGTGGTCATGTCGTTCCCGACCCCTCCAGTTCACTTTGTGCTGCATTGTTCCATAAAACACTATCTTCTCCTTGCAGAGATAAGCAAGGGCTCCCTTCTCTCTCCCCCAGCAGCTGTGGGCATTCGCTGCTTTGTCAGCTGCAGCACCTTAATTCTGCACACAAGCAGAGAGACATTGTAGTATACTGAAGGCATTTCTTTAAGCCTAATGGTAACAGGTTAAAAAAAACCTCAACAGAAGTATTCCAGCTCTGCTCATGAAGTTGAGGAAGTAACTTTCATGTTTGTTTGTGTAACTGCAATTTTTCTGACATTATAACGATCTGTGGGGTAGCAGGCTAATTCTAGATTCTGGTATATCTCCCACTAATGATTAAATATTCATCTTTATTTTGTGATCTGTAGTTTTTCTAGCGTGTGCTTATTTTAATATTGAGGTGTTTCGTAACAGTAGGACAAGAAAAAAGATCTACACAATAACTGATGAAAAGTTACCATCGACTGAAACAGGATCTTTAAATTAAGTTGATGAACAATGTTTGTGTTTATTTAACAATTTAGTAAATCTGAGTGGTGACTTTAGTAGATCGTTCTACAATTAGTGACCAAATGTTGGAAAACAGACAGCAGAAACAAGAAAAACTGCAGTAGGAGGAAAGACGCAAGAGTCCTAGCTGCCTCCCAGTTCTTCCAGAGTACACTTTGTGTGTACTTCAAAGAAAAGTCTCCGTGGCATTAAGGGAACCTCCATCTCATGACAGCACACCACCAGATCATATGCAAAAGTTTATGAAAAAACACCCCCGCACACACTCCCCACGAGGCAGACTAGGGCTGAAAGCTGTTTTTCAGGATTGTGCATCAGCCACACAAAGGTTCACAGTTTAGGAGATTTTTCCCCTCCTCTCCCAAAGCAGTAAGGGAACTGTTATCACTTTCCTACCAATTTTCTTCCCTCCCCAGGGCAATAGGGCTGCACAGGGTTACATGTCCTTTACTTACGTTAACAGATCAGATTATAAACAGAGGGGATGCAGCAAAAAAATGCCATCATTAGAGTCTCACCATCCTGTAGTTGAGAGACTGGGCAGCAGCAAACAAACGAGCTATAACATGAATCCTTTACAGCTGTTTATTATGAGAAAGAGACAATACATTATTTTATTCTTTTTCGTGTTTGTCTGGGACAGAAGTAAGGGGCATACATCTTAGCAAAAACTTACAGTTTAGACAGTGAACAAAACTTTGTTTTGGGAAGGATAGTTACCAACAGACCAGTGCCTTCCTTGCAGGGGTTGTCATCTAGTGCTGCCTGTGGTGCGGTATTGCACGGCACAGACCAACAAGACAAGCACATATACCTGCTTGAAGTCTGCAAGAGACCAACTAAACTGATTCACAGACACTGCATGGGACATAAAGGTCCAGAAGGAGGGGAGCGAGTCTTCTCAAGTGGCTGTGAATGTTTTTACCAGGGATAAAAGAAGTAACATGCAATTATCGTGTTCACCTACACTGAACATGTTCTATTTTTAACTTGAGTTTTAAAAAGCTTATACCTCCCTACTTCATTTCTATAACCTTCCTAAGCACCAGTTGATTTTATTTATTTTTAAGGTATTTACGTACACAGACACAATTGCTGTCAATATTAAGCAAAGGGCAGTAAGAGCTGAAGGGGGGAACAGGAAAATATCCCCAAGAGCAAGCTACACAATTCTGGGGTGTGAAACTACCTAGTGCCAGCATATACGTGTTAGCACCTTCCCAACGAGGCGCATGTGTCTGCACACACGCGCACAGCTCCAGACCAGGGCATCGATCAGCTCATTCTCTGAGCTGCTGTACCCGCTGTGGGCCCCACTGGTGGGGTAGGGCATTTTTACTGTCTTCTGCAGGAAGATGGCTAGGCCCTAAATAAGCAAAAGATCTGGCTGTAGAGGTGTAAGAAGAGACTTATCTTCCCTCCCTTCCTTTACCTCAAGAATTAAATTTTTAACCGAAGGACAGTTTTGTAGTCTCGCTCCCCTTTGATCATCGAGGAGGTTTTAAGAAGAAACAACCCATTGGTTCCCTTCCTTTTGAAGTTGTACGAAGCAGGATCATTAGCAGTAGATAAGCAGACAGATGTAGTGCTCAGCATTAGGTTTCCACTGTCACCATAACAACATTTAGTAGGGATGCTGAGCTGCCATCATTTGAAATGAGACTGACAAGTGCTGCAGAGTTGTGGGAGGGTGACACAGCTTTCATTTTGAAGCTGTTCTCTCCAGCAGAGAGCCAGGAATTTGGAGAAGGACCTATTCCTTCTGGACAAGAGGCTGGAGAATCTCTGTGCTTCATAGAACAATTGGAAACTTTGAGCTTTGCTTGTCTCGTGAGAAGAGACGAAGCTTTGCAGGCTTTGGTGGAAGTGGTGGCTGAGAAGTAGTATACGTTAAAAAAAATTTCCTCATCTCCAGAAACCAGATGTTTAAGCTGTGTTTAAATAATTTCTAGGCAATTACAAGCATTTTCACATATTAACAGTCCTAGCTTATCTGCAATAAGATAACACCTCATGGGGCTCATTAAGGTCATAAATCCATCCCAGGGGCAGCTCCTTCACTGTAAGGTGCAATAATCTCCTTACATGTTGGTTGCTTAGTTCTAGACCGGCAGACAATACATATGGGTAATTACAGACCTAGTAAAAGCTGCAAAAAAAGAGTTGTTTGGAATACGTGTTTTAAGGTAAGCTAAAGTGATTCCTAAATTCCTGTCCCATTTGATGACAAACAGTGAGAGATCTGAGGTGTGACACCAGGTGCTTCATGTCAGAAGGTGGTGGGAATTGGCAGTCCCTGCCTGTCACCAGTACTTCTATGATACTTTCCATCCAAGAATCACTTCTATGAAAGCAGTATTCTCTGTGCTGTAGGTAGCTTCAGATCTATCTTTTAGATGGTGACAGTACAGCATGAGAGAGATTTAATTACTATTACCAAAACTGTGTGAAAGCCCAGTTCCCAGTTCTGGCACTTAACCCATGACACCCAGTGAATGATAGTGAAGCTTCAAACATGCACTTTTCACTGGTGCTCACACTAACCCTGTCCACTTTGCTATAGGATCACTTTGTGTAACTTGTCCAAACCAAAAAACCTGCACAAAATATCCATAAGCAACAGTCCTCTCAGGTGAGCTCACCCAAAGTCAAACACTTAAAGATAAGAATAATTTGACATTCAAACAAGAGCACAAGAGTTTTCTGTCAGAAGAAAAGAGGGGAAGTAGAAAAGGACCTTAATTTAGGACTTGCTCACCATAGTAGTGTTGGCAACGTTATGCTCCATAACATCATTTCTAGTGACACCAGGCACAGGCAGCAAAAAAGAACATCAGTGGAACGAGTTTTGGTGCTAAATAGCAGCAAGTCACTATGCTGTCTCAGGACACACAAGTGAAAAAACACATTTCTCTCTGGAGAGGTTCATTTCAGAAGCCTACAGCCTCCAGGTGGTGCAAAAGCAAGGCTTTGGACAGGTGAATTTAGCACAAAGCTCCATGCAGAAGGTTCTGCTGCCACCACAGTTTGCCACACTAAATTACTAGCACATTTACCTGTTTCCCCTGGTGGCTCTACTATTCATCCTTTTTCCTTCCCGTAACAATTTCTTGTTGTTCATACAAGCTTCAAGATGCAATAAATTACTGTGGTTTTGTACAAATATATTTCTTCTGGCCTGTATAATGAGCTCTATTCATTTGTTTATAATGTTATAATATCAGCTTAGTAAAAAATATCTAAGTTTCAGTGTTAGAATGAAAATGAACAATACCACACTAACACAAACCTCCTCGCTCCATCAGGTACACGTTTGTTAGAAGAATACTAACTTTGCCATTGTTCATGCATCCATAGTTTTCCAGTGCTTTGCAGATTATAATGAGCATATTGATTTTCTCATGTGTACACATACAAAACCCTGCAAAAAAGTTCTGTGGTGAAAGAAAGGGCATACTGATATCCAAGCTGGTACGTCAAGGGGCTGCTTGTGGGCCCTAATCTCCAGTTACAGCCAAAGGAAACTAAGACTTCATTTTAGAGTAAATTAGAAACATGACAGAGGCTGCTAGACCAACTAGAAAGATTTAGATCAAATAACTCCACCAACTGTAAAAAACAGCAGCCCATGCTTACACCAAAGCAAACTGAGCAATTTCTCCCTCTAGTACTATGAAAACGAGTAGGAATCATGAGCCTCAGAGCAAGAACTTTGCAGTAGAACAACAAAACAGTGTACTTGTACATCCCAGCACACAACCTTTGATCAGAATAATCTAAACAGCAAAATCCTTTGGCTCAATGTCCTACATAAGGGCACTGGTGGTTACGCTGCTGCACTAAGTATAACAGTTGTTTGTAACTTTAATCACACGGACATCATCTGTCATTACATTTTTAGGCTGCATCTTATCACATGTGACTTGGAAACTTTTGAGAGGGGAGATAAGGGTGCTTGTCAGCCTTTGATTTGGTGAATGTGAAAGTTAAATGCAGTGCCATAGCAAGGAGAGAAGATGCAGTGCAGAAGGAAGGCATTGCAACTAGAGGGAAAGACTATTTACCAAGTTAATTAGATGACTTAGCTCATATTATAATATAGAGGGTAACATCTATACCACTCAATCTATCATAGCAAAAGGAAGGAGAAATACAGAAATTTAGCCTGCCCTTATCCTTGCAAATACTAAAGGGGAGTTCATTGGCCTGGGTCCACACACTTCTGTACTTCATGGAATATGAACTCTGGACTGAACTCTGTACTTTGGGGTCTTTTGATTACTGATTGCAGAGAGTTCATTACAAGCATTATCATCTGAGTGCAAAACAGTTCAAAGAGGACAGATAAAGGTAAATTCTAAACATAAAAACAAAGAACCGAAACAAAGATGACAGATAAAAGCCCTGAGGAAGGAAGGCAAAAATGGCACAAGACAAAGCCCTGGCATTCCCAGGCTGGCTGGGACTGTCATGTATCTTCTGTCATGCTGCTGCTGTTGCTAGTGTTCCTCTAGGAACTCCAGCACTGCTTTCTTGTGGACATGATGGTGTAAACAGTTAGATCTTCTGTTTCTTGAGTGCTTGTGGAGATACAGTTCTATGTCAGCACTCCATAACCAAAGCAACGAAAAACCCATAACAGAGCAGAATACCTCACGCCTCCATTCTGACATAAACACAGTGCTCCTAAAACATATACTGAATGTGCCTTTAATCAGTGCTTTGCATTTACATATCATAGCAGTGAGCTATATTTAGCTCCTTTTCTCATGACCCTGTCTGTAGCTTTCCCCAGGACTTTTTCCAACATGTCACACTTAAAAAAACCACCAAAAACCAAAACCACAAAAAAAAAGAGGACACAGATGTCTGCCTGTCCGTTCACTGGAGGGTAGCCTAATCACTAATGAGACAGTCCAGAGTTTCAGGATTATGTGTTCTCTTCCTTTCTCTTCTCTCCCACAGTGGCTCGCTGTTCCTGAATAAAAGAACCTAATAGGCTTGCTTGGATGAGCTTTGCTCTTCCTAACTACCTCTGACATGGCTATAGCTCTGTTCTAGGAAAAAAGTGAGATTGAACATCCTCCAACATTGGATGTGAAAACAGATCTCCCGCTTGCACTGCTTTTATCATAGCATCATCTCAGTCCTGACATTTTAAAATCAGTGGTCAGACCTGCATTTTCTGTAAGGACTAGAGTCTGCTACCCAGGTTCTGAAATACCCAACTACTGCCCCCCTTAGAAGGCCAAGATTTCTTCTGGACTACAAGGATACTTCGACATGAGCTAGAAGCAGAGTTGCACAGCCAAGATTTCTGACCAAAGGAACGTGCACCAGCTCAATAAAGGTAGTTTCTAGAATACTGCAGTTCAGTGTCTGCTTTTCTTGCGTATTCAAGACTGTAATCATGGTTTTTGTCCATCACAGAAATTCACTAAGAGCTTCAGAACTGGTCTTTGATCAGATTGTGGGGGGTAAAGTCAATGTGAGAGGTAATCAATTTTCTGTGGCTGGCGAACTTGCACTCATTTGTCTCAGGGCCTGCTATGGGCAGACATCTGAAAACACTGTGGTATGATTTTCCCCAGCACTTGCAACCCCACTTTGAGCACTTTAATCAACATCTGGTCTTAAGTCTCCAATGCTATGAAGCAATGTTTAAGGATCACTCAGTTGAATAATATTGCATTAAAGTCCAGATGTCTTTAAATACATTAAAGGATAAAGTCCCTGAACCTGTAATAAACAGGTACCAAAGTATTTTACATGAAAGTGAACATTAAGTATATAAGGATAAGAGCATCTTCTTAACTGTACAATTCCGAGTTAATCTGTAGCATCATATTTAGAAGATTTTACAATTGGCTTAAGAAATAAAAGCAGCACCATGCTTAGTAGTGAAGAAATTAATTTAAGGTGAAAGTCGTGTTCTATCATGATTGCTTTCTCTCTGAAATTTGTGTAACCTCATACAGAGCATGAAACAATCTTGTGAGAAGCGCTCACATAAATCCTTCCAATCCTTCAGTGACTTTTGAAGGACCCAAGTCTGATCTCTGTCTCTCAGCTATTACTTCAATTTTTGCTTGTTGAGTCGCTTAGTGAAACCAGCATCAAGTCTTAAGGATGAGTCTTCATCCTATCACACAATAGGAAAAACACACTGCTGGTGTGACCTGCTCCCCCCCAGTATGTAGTAGGTACAAGCACAGAGGTTCCTCCCAGCTCTCTGTTCGTTCATGTAGCACACTCTGAGTTATCTCCTGTTGGTATCTGTGTGATTTGTGCTTACAGACAGAGCTACACACACCTCTTCCACTAAAAATAAATTAATCAGGCAACTCATCTGATCTTATGTGTCCTTGCAGAAGCCAAGCTAAAAGAAGCCAGACATCTAATTTCAAAGCAACTTACGATTTCCTCAAACTTTACCTTTGAGATAAATGTGTGATTGCCTGCTCAGCCATTAATACAAAAGAATCTCAGTATTGAAGAGTACTGAGCTACCTGAATGCTAAGAATTGTTTTGCTTGATGTAACGTTAAGGCCAACATTGGCACATGCGTACTCCTTTCATTAACAGGCATTTGAACAGCAGGGAAAGCAGATCTGACTTCGCAATACTTTCTGAAACACCATCCACTTGCCTAAGATAGATGAGGTTTTATCAAGATCTTTCAAAAAAATTAAACATAGTTTCTCTCTTTTCTTGCACGCTATGATGAGCTGTGAGGAAATTAAAAAGGCCGTCGCTGTTTGGCTTTAGCACTAAAATCCCATTGAGATGAATGATGCAGTTAACACACCCGAGAGCGTTTGCTTGACCATTCATATAGTCCAGAATATAATCTTTCTCAAAAGTTTTTTTTTTTATATATATAGTTGGCATTTCTAAATATCAATAAGTGTCGGAAACATTAAATTGAAGAATTGTTCTAATGTACAAAATAAAACCTATAGGGGAATTTTTTTCCTGACAGGACCACAGCGTTTTTCAGCATGCTGGCCTGAACTGGAAGCTCAAATATCATCACTCTGAAGTTAGGAAGACTGCATCCAAGTTTTGCATTTTGGAGCACTTTAGCATAAAAATAAATTTAAAAAAAAAAGAAACTTTGTTTTACTAATTCCTAGCTGCTCAATTGTTAATTTGAATTAAAAAGCCCTGTTAATGTGTAGCAGAATAAAACTGTATCCTAGCATTAAAGTGTTTCTTTACTGCAAGTATGGAAGAGAATTTCAGCAGGTGCTGCAGTTACATAAGAGTTAATATTTGGTCTTGTTGAGGTCTTAAGTAGTTTGTGGAAAAGGTCAGTCAGTTACAGCAAGAGGTGTTTGCCCTAGTCTTTTGGAAAGAATGTGTTTATACCTGTCTAAAACTCCAAGACAGGAAATTCATAAAGCAAAGTCAACTGCTTTTTTGTGTGTGTACATCTACTACTGCCTATTTAGGACTACTTTAGAAGATGAATTACTGTCTTCAGCAGTAGTCACCTACTGCAGTTTATCATTCAGAAAGAGACACAGGGAAGAGCTTAGTGATCCATCATCACGCTTTGGATGCTATCTGAAGTCCTGAGCTGGCTGAGGGTGTTGCAGCCCCCCCCGTAAGTGTACCCAGTGACAGGTTGACAAAATTGCTGGGATTTGAAGTCAAACATATCCTCCAAGATCAGTGGGAAGACAGCTCAGCTCTGACTCATTCAACAGGGTTTACAGGGCTTTCAGAATGCTTTTCTATAGATTATTTGTCTTCAGAAGAACAAAAAAATACTAAAGTGGCATCAAGGAGGTCCAGCAATTTTACCTCCTGCTTTTCTTGAAGCACAGGAAGAAAGGAGTATCTGAGAAACCAGTACGCACAGGGAAGTAAAAGCAGACTGCTTAGAGAAGTTCCCTTTATTGAGCTTTTTTGTAGCTTTCATAGCCCCACAATACAGATCTCTTAATTTTACAGTTCCGTCAGATCAGCATTCACTAGTGTAGAGATCTCACGGACTTTACAGAGAAGCTTGTAAGACACAGCACAGCACTTAGTTTCCAACCAAAGGATCAAGCATAGCTTACCCAAACAGACAGTTTAAAATAGAATGGGTTATGGCTCATATGGTTCTCTCAACAACGATAACAGAAACCTAAAGCATCTGCAGTCAATGTTGAGCGCACAGACCACATGCCAAAGCAAGCCTTATTAACCGCCCTGTGTGACTGCTCCTCACTCCAGAGAGCAATAAAGGCTCCAACAATAACCTGTCAGTGTTAGTGAGATGTACATCACTCAGTTCCACTTTTTCTCTTTGACTATTGAGTTCTCTTGTGCAAAGAGGAAACACACAGGACTTCGGAGTAAGCAAGAGGAGACCTGCAGTTTGTTCTCATTTGCAGTACAGTTTGAGACATCTGGAAGACAAAGATGGTGAAGGGTCTAGAGGGAAAGACGTATGAGGAGAGGCTGAAGTCCCTTGGTTTGTTCAGCCTCGAGAAGAGGAGACTAAGGGGAGACCTCATGGCAGCCTACAGCTTCCTCACAAGGGGGAGCAAAGGAACAGGCACTGATCTCCTCCCTCTGGTGACCAGCGATAGAACCCGAGGGAACGGCATGAAGCTGTGACTGGGGAGGTTTAGGTTGGAGATCAGGAAAAGGATCTTCACTGAGAGGGTGGTGGGGCACTGTAACAGGCTCCCCAAGGCAGTGGTCACAGCACTGAGCTTGGCTGAGTTCAAGAAGCGTCTGGACAATGCCCTCAGTCATCTGCTCTTGTCCTGTGTGGAGCCAGGAGTTGGACTCGATGATCCTTATGGGTCCCTTCCAACTCGGGATATTCTATGATTCTCTTTACTAAAAAGAGATTATGCAATTTCTATTTTCTACATGAAACATCTATACTTCAATATCCTGTATTCTATTACAAAGATACAAATATTCATCATGTTAACAAGAAGTAGGATATGTACTCCAGTAGCAAGTTGTTACAGGTTCTATGAACACGAGAAGAAAGATTAGGATATTTATATTTATTGTTAAAACAGTTTAAAAATGTTAATTATTCGTCCTATTAAACAAGGTAGAATCACAGAATATCCTGAGTGCAGTAACAATAAACTCCCAGCTGACCCCAAACTTGTGCGGGATTTGCTGCTCCACTTGGATCCATACAAGTGCACGGGGCCCGATGGGATTCATCCCAGGTTACTCAGAGAGCTGGCTGATGTCACTGTGAGACCTCTCAACTATTTTTCAGTGGTCTTGGGAATCTGAGAGGTCCCAGTCAACTGGAAGCTAGCAAACGTTGTTCTAATTTTCAAGAAGGGCAAGAGAGATGACCCCGGTAATTACAGGCCTGTCAGGTTCAGGTAAACCATACCCTGCTGCTAACATTAACACAGAATGTACCTGTTAGAGATCACCGATCCAAAAGCTTTTATAGCTCAGTTATGCATTATATAGGTGATAAGTGACTTCCCCTTCCACCCTAAGATTAAGCGTTTGGACCACAAATACCCTCTACCCTCATGTTACTGAAAGCAATCATACAAGTACAAAGACATCTCATATAAAAATTTTGTAACTGAAAATAGAAATCAGTATTAGTCCACTTAATCACTGAGTACTGACTGCAGTTCTGTAGTCGAAACTAGTTAATATTCAGTGCTCACATAAACATCTTCCAGAGAGCTAGAAGTGTGCCCAAAGCGCATCAGCTGCTGATGGGAGAGGTCAGTAAGAGTATCTCTTTGTAAGAGATCTCTGCTTCAAAACGAAGACTTGAGGGTTGTGGTTTTGCTAGCAGTTAACTGTGTTTCTGTGCTTTCCACAAGAAAGCCCTGTCCTAGATTCATGATCAGCATCTCTCAGAGTATCACGAGATCCCCAGCCATAGCCCAGATGCAGACTTTTTTTCCAGAGAGTAGTTCCTCTGGCAGTCCCTTTCCAGCCCCGCACAGGCTGGAGCTCCAGCCTCTCTCAACCCTCACCAGCAAAGACCTTGTTCCATTTGTTTCCTCCCACTTCCAGTCTCTCTTTGCAACTAGATGATCACAAAGGTGGCCATGCATTACTTCAGCCAAAGAAGAATTCCTAGCAAGAGGAACACAGCTCTTTCTACTCTGAAGATCATGCGCTTCGATTGTAAGTGTTCATACAGACGCAATAAATCCAGAGTATATTCCGTAGAAACATAAAGCTATTATTCTTTAAAGGAAACTATACTTCAGAGAGTATCACTGTTATTAAGATCACATGTAGGTCCAGTTCTTATTAAATGTGTTTTCTCCAAAGTAAATAATGCCTTACTCGTTACATATCAGTTGGATTTTCTTTTAGCATTATTCTTTCTATAAGTTTCCATTGGAAAGGGTTATACTCAGGTCCTCTTGGCATCAGTACTCTATTTTGTAAATCATGCTCTCACAATAAAGCAGCACAAAAGTTTCAACAGCTTCAGTCTCTGAGGCTTACAATTTGAAGCCTTGAGATGATGGCTGGTGTGGGACAGAGAGGGTCATGGATCTTGTCCTTTCCCCTCTCACAAGTGTGTCTTATGGCATGATTGCACCTCAGAACATGACAGATTCCAACATTAGCTTAAGATGACCTGTGTTGAAGCATGCTTTACTATGATTAAAATATGTCCTTATGTCCTAAAAGATGTTAGAACTGAGTGAGGGAGCTCAGGTAGCCTGGGGCATTGCCCTGTTGCTCGTCATCACTGGAGCTGGATGCCCCTGCACACTCTGGGCTGTGATGCACTCTTCAGAAGTCTCCAAATTAGCAGTTTCTCACGGGATTCTCACCAGAAATCTTTTCAGAAATTTCTTTTCCTTTTTGCGGAAGGCAGAATGGGCCAAGGTCACGTTTGCTGACAGTAGGCATAGAAAAAGAAAGGACTAAATTCCAGTTTCACAGCTCTGATTTTAAGTTGCCCTGTAATTGCAGAGCTTCATTTCCTGCTTATAAATTGAAGAGCTTATTGCAATACATTTTTGCAAGCATAATTGCATACCCATGTAATTCAACCCTTACCGTAGTTTATACTGTGCATTAGAAAACAAACTCAATGGTTGTTAACACATTTAGGGAATTAAATCAAGCTTAAAACCATTGCTGAAGCAAATCTTAATACAAATCTCTATCATGTACCCCATTCTGAAATTCCTTATTATGTCTTCAGGTAGGAAAGGGAGCACATGCCAATCTACTTATACTTGACAACAGCTTCTAATAGAGTTGTGCATCCCCCATAAATAATGTTTTGCATGCACCTTAGTAACTGTGTGTGTGGGAGGCGAGGTAAGGGGGAGCGGCAGCAGATAAAAGCCTTTTTTCCAGGGAATCAATCAGGTACAGTTCCAAGGATGGCTTTGTCTTCATTTTGCCCCAGAACAGGAGGGACTGACCAAGGTACTCTCTACATTAAGAATCCTCATCTGCAGATATTTTAGGTCTATGGACCATGCAACATAAGACCTTGAAATTCTAGTCACTGCTCTTAAACTCCATGAAAAAATAAGTATCAAGTTATTGATGCAAACACCTAGTCAATTAGGGAAGAAAGAAAACAAAGTTTCTGAACTTCTAGTCCAAATTTCAGAAGGCCGTGCTCCCTGTGGTCTGGCAAACTGTTCAAAAAAATACTGACTAGCAAAAGAGTTTGAAGAAAGTGAAGGAATGTGGAGATCAAACATACAGAGTGCAGGTAAAGCTTTAAATACCTACTCAGCTTCAACACATGATTAACCATATTCCTCCACCAGCAGCACGTGCCGCAGACATGATCTTGGTTTCTGTTGAAACATACACTCAGGCAAGAATATTCATTCCTTACTGCCCCAATATGTGCAGCTGTCTCCATCAAACCTCATTAGACCAATTCTTTCATGCATAGTATCTCAAAATTTCACTCCATTTCTTCCTGCTATGGAAGGGAGATACAGCCACTGAAAGAGGGGCCTGAACCTCTGGGTCTTACACAGTCCAGTCAGCTACAACTTAGTTCTTCCCTTTCCAGTTCCCTCACTGGTTTTGGCTTATTGTCTTCTCTTGGTCTAAGTGAGCTTATAGACGCATTCTTCACTTGCAGACACAGCTCCTTTTTTACCTGTAGTATGACTAATATAAAATGATAGAGTACCAAGAAGCTTAGAAAGAGAGGTTAGTGTTCTCCAAGCTAGCCAATGATGAGATATTTGGTTAAATCAGTTTGGGCAATACTGAGAAAATACTAGGTGAAGAGGGTAGGGAAGTGAGAAAAGTGGCAGTTATCTTGATACTATTTGCTTCTTCATTATGAAAGAATCGATTATATCTCTGTTCCTAGATCTGTGCAATTCTTTGTAACCTGGAGCTTTATGAAAGGCAAAAGAAAAAAGCAAACTGTAAGCCATGATCCAACAGATGAGTTTAGATGTCTCTGGGATCCATGCAGACACTTCCTACAAATTTTGCAGCCTAACACTGCTAGAAACACAATTGTCTTTCTGACAAAGGGAAGTCTCCTGGGTGAAAACAAGGCTTCCCTGAATTTATTTTTTTTTTAAAAAGAATCTCCTTATTAAAAAAAAAAAACCACTATAAAACAAATAGTGTAATATTCCTTTAAAAGGCAGTTTCAGAAATTGTTTGTTCTGATTATTTTAAAATTTAAACATATTTAAGTTGTGATTACAATTAGTGCAGGAACCTTGCAATAATAAGATAGCGTAAGAAGCAGGGATTCGTAACAAAGCATTTGTTTCAACTGATAATTGCTGCAAGTCATTTCTTTTCACATCCGACCTTTCACCCTTATGTTCCTAACATCCAAAAATCTGAGAGGCAAAGTTTATCTCATGCATTTTAAGCAGGCAAACTAGGGCAAGGAAACCACAGTGCCCCACACACTGAACCAATGTGCCAACTACCAAGTTTTGGGTGGAGGTGGTGTAGGGAGTTGCTCTGGACCACTAGACCAAACCAGAGGAAGAGATCATATGTGAGGGCAGCCTGAAGGACCCACACCAGTAATTATTCTATACCCATCAGTTGTCATGAGGTTAGCAACTGGCAGCTTCCCAAAACACAATTCTGCTGATTACACGGCCGCTGAGGAGGGACTGGGAGCTGAAGCCTCCCACCTGTGGTCACACTGCAGCTCCTCCTGCTGTGCTAGATAGCATGAGCACAGGCATGTCATTTTCCCCATAGCCGCTTGCAGAAACCCCAAACAAGGGCTCTTTAGGGCTCAGTTTCCTCCAGGTTGCCTATGGCACAGAAACACATCATCCCAACATCCAGCCCTAAATAAGGGGCCACAAGTTAGCACCACAAGACAGAGGACAATAACAGAGCAAGACTGTATAGGAATTTTATACCAGCAGCTGGACCTCTGAAAACTGCAGCCCTTAGCTCTGTTGGATTTGCAGCCCCAGGAGATCCCCACAGCTCCTTCAAGCCCCCAACTCCATCCCAAAATGCTTACATGGATTAAGTACTTCCTCACTACCCCTCAAAGAGCCTAAAGGTGAGTTTAGGCAGACAAACTGCTGCCTGAGAACCGTAGTCTCAAGAACTGCAATTAGTTCACTCTACCATTTCCGTGCCACCTGGCTGAAGCTCTGGACCTCCACACCACACCCACCTGTGTTGGTATGGGGCACACAGGGAGTTGATTTTATAAGTCCTAGCCTTGAGACCCTAACACAGGGCATCAGATATGCACATCAGTATCCTTATACCTCTGAGAATCAAAAAAAGATACTTTGCTGTGGCCTAGGACCATTGATCTCCCAAACACAGAAGGGAGACAAGAGAGACAAACTAGGTGGCCTGCATCCCTTATCCTCCGTATTGCACACTATTACCCCCGACATTCCATTACTTGGGCAACCCCCGCTCAATGCTTACAGTGTACAAATGTGAAAACATAAGCAACACATACATTATACAAGAGAACATGGGTGAATGAGATCAGTCTCACTTAAAATAAAATCACTTCCATAATTGCAACATGTCCTGTTACATTCATTTCCCACATGCAGATCTCATAAGAACCTTTCCCATTTTTCATCCTTCTCCAAGACTGCTTTCCTACCTTCCACGCCTGGCAGCCTTCCCTCAATGCTCTCCAAGCAACTTCTCTCCATCCTTCTCATTGCAGACTCACCAGAGAAACCTCCACTTACTGCTCACTTGTGTCTTGAGAGCTCCCTTTTAGAGCAGCTGTGCTTAATTGGCAATTTGGGCAAGAGGAGGAAGCAAACTTCTTTTAACCCTTTCCAGTCTGCTACAGGGGGAGCAAAAGGATGCTGTACCTCCACATTGGTTACTACATGCCAAACTGGATGCCAAGGTGCCCACCAAAGCCATTCTTCACTCCCCCTCCTCAACTGGACGGGGGGCTCATGGGTTGAGATAAGGACACGGACAGATGACTCACCAATTACCATCACAGGCAAAACAGACTCAACTTCGAAAATTAATTCAATTCATAATCAATCAAATCAGAGGTGAGTAATGAGAAATAAAAAGTAAATCTTAAAACACCTCCCCCCACCCAGCCCTTCTTCCTGGGCTCCACTTCACTGCTGATTTCTCTACCTCCTCAGCAGCGCAGGGGGACGGGGAATGAGGGTTACGGTCAGTTGATCACACGTTGTCTCTGCCGCTCCTTCCTCCTCAAAGGAGGACTCCTCACACCCTTCCCATGCTCCAGCTTGGGGTCCCTCCCACGGGAGACAGTCCTCCATGAACTTCTCCAATGTGAGTCCTTCCCATGGGCTGCAGTTCTCCACGAACAGCTCCAGCGTGGGTCCCTTCCACGGGGTGCAGACCTTGAGGAGGAGACTGCTCCAGTGTGGGTCCCCCACCAAGCCACAATTCCTGCCAGCAAACCTGCTCCAGTGTGAGCTCCTTTCTCCACAGGTTCTGCCAGGAGCCTGCTCCAGCACAGGCTTCCCACAGGGTTACAGCCTCCTTTGGGCATCCATCTGCTCTGGTGTGAATCCTCCACAGGCTGCGAGTGGATATCTGCTCCACTATGGACCTCCATGGGCTACAGGAGGACAGCCTACATCACCATGATCTTCTCCAGGGGCTGCAGGGGAAACTCTGCTCCGGCACTTGGAGCACCTCCTGCCCCTCCTTCACAACTGACCTGGGTGTCTGCAGAGTTGTTCCTCTCACATATTCTCACTGCTCTCCCTGGCTGCAAATGCTGCTGATTTGGGTTTTTTTTGTTTTTGTTTTTTCCCTCTTCTTAATTATGTTACCCCAGAGGCACTGCTACCATCGCTGATGGGCTCTGCCTTGGCCAGAGGTGGGCCTGTCTTGGAGCTGGCTGGCATTGGTTCTGTTGGACACAGGAGAAGCTTCTAAGCAGCTTCTCACAGAAGCCACCCCTGTAGCCCCACTGCTACCAAAACCTTGCCATGCAAACCCAACACAGTGGAAACCTGAGCTGTTATTATCGTTGCCTTGCTAAGTGGGCTGGTGTGACTCCTGGGGTAAAGCAGAATGAAGGCAGGAGAACTCGGTGGGCTGGTGAGGCTGGTATGGTAAAACGGTATTCAGCCCCACTACTCTCATTTTTTAAAAAGAACATTGCAAAATCAAATGAGCACAAAGAACTGAAGTGGAGGAAATTCCCCACGGTGAAAGACTTTAGGTGATAATTTATTTATTTTGTCAACAAAGAGCTTTAGAGGAATATTCACTATGGTACATAGCTCTTTGCATGGAAATAATAATAATAAAAAAAACCTAACAACAAATCAGAATTAATGATCTCTGTAATCCAGAAGTATGAAAAAATTCAAATGAGGAGGCTCATGTTTTAACTTTATATGAAATGTAATTTTCAAGAAACCACCCACCAAGAAAATTAATGGATTCCTTTTTCAGTTTTCATCTTCATTATTTCAGATGTTGTAACTTGGTAGCACTTTCTCTTTTTTTATTCATATAAAAATCAATATACCTCTGTGCCCTCAATAAAAATTATTACCTTAAAATTATAAATATTAGGATATTTATATGGTAAAGTTTTATTAGACACAGAAAAATGAGGCTAGTATGTGACTCTTGGTTACTTAACTATTAATTATGACTTTGGCAGAAACCTAATTTTGATATCTTTTCTAGAAAGGACTATAGGTTTCTAAAGAGATTTAAGGACTAAGAAGCGGGGGTGGGCTAGAAATAAGCTGCTTCTCAGAGGAAATACAGGCAAAGTGATGTACTTTCCATTTTGGATGTTAATCAATTTATGGGAGATTCCTAGAGAGTCTGATAAAAAAGTTAATGGGTTTTCTTCCTGGCAGATCCCTTTACAAAGTCTACTGAATATCCATGGGGAACTTAAATCATCCTTCCAACTGTATTTTTAAATTGATGTTCTTGAAATAGCTCTATAGAGAAGGTATTCTGTATTAGCTTCTGTAGTTATGACAATAGTTTCTCAAGCAGTCTACTGGTTTAATTTTTATTAAACCCTATTAAGATTCTTCCAAGAGAGCTTAACTATGGTTGAAATCATGTCAGCTTTTGCATACTTTACATGATTTTACCTTCTTCATGATGTGCCAAGAGGAGTCAGCAGCTCAGTTTGCCTCTGGAACAGCACACCGTTCATTGATGTATAGGTGGCACCGGGATGGTGATGTGCCTCAGCTGAGCAGATCCATAGTGAGCCCTGTGGCTTCCTGCACAGGCATGCTGAGGACACAGCTGGATGGAGCACAGTGCAGATATCTTCCAGGACACATGCCAGTGTGTTTCTCTCTTTGAAATGAAGTCATGGGTGTGGGGATGAGGCTGGGCGATAGGCCTGCGTGCTTGGAAAAGCTGGGAGATCCTCAGGTTAGAAATGGGAGCTGTACCTAAAGGTCCTTTCCTGCCTTCACACAAGATTTTCTGTGTTACTTTGAAGGGAGCATGTAAAAAGTTTAATGGGGAGTTCAATAGGCACGTTTTTGGGGGGCTCCTAGCTTGTTCCTGTCTTCTAAATGCAATGAACTCCAGCCAAATAAATGCACTTCCCAGAGTGTGCAGCTGCCACCTCAGTGAGCCAGCCTGAGGAAGGGATGCCATGGGTGCCAACACTATCGATGTTCAATTTGGTGTGACCCTGCTTTTGGGAGCTGCCACATGGAGACAGAAGGAAAAATGCTTCTCTGTCAGTCTGGTTTTTTTACTGGAGAGAGCAGGAGACACTTTCACACCTCTGTGACTCTCCACACTGTGATCACCAGTCCCCATCGACCAAGTAAAAGGAGAGTAAAAATGATTAATGAAACAAATTCTCTCCTTTTACCTCACAACGAAGTTCTGGATTTAGGCATATTTCTATAGTACCAATAACATCCTCAGACGAATTCCGTGGTTTATCTTCTAGATTAATTCTGTGGAGTCTTATGTTATTTGGAATTTAAAGCATCTTTCTGGTCTGCAGAAATCAGATCATTGTTTCCTTCATAAAGAACAACCAAAAATAAAAAAGATTTTGACTGACATTTAATATGACTAAATCAGGACATTTTTACAACTCTGTAATGACAAGAAACCCCCCAAGCCAGCCCTCCCCACCCCAAAAATAACCAAGCGTGAGAGTAATATTTCTGAAATATGCCTGTAAGAATGGGGGGAGGGATCGGTCTTTTTCATTTGGTGGAGTAGGGCAATGTCTCATGACAACAAAAAAAGAAAAGGTGTTTTTTTCTAAAAAGCAATCACTTCATAATTAAACCATTCTATACATTCCAAAATACCATATAGTATCTCTTTCATAGGATGGTTTTGACTATCACTCTTCTTGTTTGCAGGTGCGTTTGTGCAGATGTTTAGGAGCATGTGTTTTCATGTCAATATGCTATACAAACTGCTTGGGTTTCCAGGGACACTTTGGCATTCTTTTGCATTGCCCTGACAACAGGAAATCACACAAAGCAGTTCCTTAACGCTGGCTGTTTTCAAGGAGTCCTCCAGGCTTTTAAAAGAATAAAGATTTCTATCTCTAAATATGAGCTCCATGCTTTTTTCCCCTGCCTTAAGAGATCTTTAGGGCAGAAAGTGCACTAAACCATCCTACTTTTAGATGAGTTGTATGCTAAAGCTCCCTCCAGTACTTTGACTATGAACATCAAGGGTCGGTGCAGTTTACCTACCCAGAATGTATGAGTTTGATCTATAGGACACCCTGTGCCCTTACAGGGCAAGGCTGGTACAAGTCTGGGGCCTCTGGGCTGGCCCTGAGAATACAAGTAGGACAGGCTGCCTAAACCTGCAGCATCTTGAAGTGCATTAGCCATGAAAATACATTTTAAGAAAAATGCTATTCTAAAAGATGTTGGAGACTGTTCTGACCTTTATTTTAAAAGCTCTGCCAAATCTGGACATGGTCCTGGGCTTGACCTAGCTGACCCTGGTTGAGCAGAGAGGCTGGACTAGGTGATCTCCAGAGGTGCTTCAACTATTCTGTGATCAGAGGACTTTATTTTCTGCCTTGCCAGCTGCTTTCTGTGGCAGCATTCCCACACATCTCAAAGCTGTAACACCAAGCCAAGACTTCTTGGTACACATTCTCATTTTGTGCAATGCTGGCCACAGGGGACAGAAGCTAATCAGCTAGTGGGAGGCAAGGAGAGACACATAAAGGCATTACAGAGGATGTGCAGAAGCCACCAGGGAAGCCACAATTCTCAATCCCTGGGAGGAGGTAACACCCAGCATGCTGCAAGGTGAGCAGCAGAGCTCTGACAGATATGCTGTGCACTGCTGTGGGACCTCATGCTTGCTTTCCAGGTGGCCCTGGGGCTGTCGTGCCATCTTCTGCTCCTGGAGGGGTCTGAAACAGATAGAGGAAAGGCTGAAGTGGCTCACCAGGTGGGTTTAGGAGGTGCCAGTAAGATGCAGAATCCTCTGATATTCTAGATCCCCCTAAACCACTACTGCGTTCTTGCCTTTCTCCAGTTTTCAATAACATATAGCTGTTGGTTGATACACCTAAACAGATACACACACAGATAAACATACACATTTTACCAACTTGAAAAAAAATATGGTCAAACTGTTGCATAAAACCTAGGAATGAGCATTACTAAATGACCTAATCATAGAATCACTAAAGTTGGAAGAGACCTCAAGGATCACCTAGTCCAACCATCCCCCCACTACCTATTACCCACTAAACCATGTCCTTAAGTACCACATCCAACCTTTCCTTAAACACACCCAGAAACAGTGACTCCACCACCTTCCTGGGCAACCTGTTCCAATG
>VWZZ01004447.1:266767-332009 GCA_013399095.1 Psophia crepitans
AGGGGGACGATCACCTCCCTGTTCCTGCTGGCTACACTATTCCTGATACAGGCCAGGATGCCGTTGGCCTTCTTGGCCACCTGGGCACACTGCCGGCTCATGTCCAGGCAAGCGTCAACCAACACCCCCAGGTCCTTTTCCTCTACACAGCTTTCCAGCCACCCTGCCCCAAGCCTGTAGCGCTGCCTGGGGTTGTTGTGGCCAAAGTGCAGGACTCGGCACTTTGCCACATTGAACCTCATCCCATTGGCCTCTGCCCAGCGATCCAACCTGTCCAGGTCCCTCTGCAGAGCCATCCTACCCTCCGGCAGATCGACACTTCCCCCCAGCTTGGTGTCGTCTGCAAACTTACTGAGGGTGCACTCAATTCCCTCATCCAAATCATCCACAAAGATGTTGAAGAGGATGGGCCCCAGCACCGACCACTGGGGAACACCACTCACGACCGGGAATGTTAACACACTCCCCCTTTTCATTATTACAAATCAAGTGTATTAAACTTGGAAAGAAACACAGAGCAGTCAGAAAGGTATAGTTTCTGAACACAAATAACAAGCAATAATGGCCAAACACAGAGAAATTACGAGCCATGTGAAAGGAGCCAACACAAGTGCAATATACTCTATGATTTTCTGCATTTTTTTGCTCCGTAAATACTTTCACTTATGCTCTGACAATAGTGTCAATCTGGACAAGCAAAAACTGTCACAATGAGTGTTAAGAAACTGGTAACCTGGGAAAGTGAGGGAAAAAAGAAGTAGTTCTCCACATGGGAGCACTTGTGAATATGACAGTTGTCGATGTCACAGCTCATACGCAGGGAGCCAAAATCTTTGCAGGGGTGATTTTGCAGCTATACAAACTTTGGAATAACTCTGTGTAAGGGAACTTGGAACTAGGTGTTTGTACTAAATTTGTCTAAGATTTAAATGTTTTTCTTTGTAGAGTTTTCAGGACAACATTCAGAGACTGCCAATCACGCTTACGTCACCTCACAGAAAACAGGATTTCTGCCATGATTTGGATTATTACTTCATGTTTGGAAGTATGTGTATTACTTGTTTCTAAGTAATCATCTGTGTATTACTTGTTTCTAAGCTGACAGTGTGGAAGATTTCAGTCCAATGAACTATTTTCTTCTTTTCAAATCCACACTTTCAGTATTTGAACCCAGGTACATAACAATTGAAAACTGTTACGAAGACTGAAGACCAGCTGAAAATTGCTATGAAGACTGAAGCCTACAGTGTCTGTTTCTTCATAGAGTTTGAGCAGTATGTCCCAAGGCTTTGGATTTTCCCACTTCAGCATTTTTTCTGTCCATAAAATCAACTGAAGATTGCATTTCTTCTCAGCATTTTCACTGCATTGGAATACAGGTGAAATTTTCTCATCTCCTAAAAGAAAGGCACGGTAGAAGGTGCGTGTTGTGTTCCTATGTGTAAGAAACATCACTGTAGCTATATTTTACTTTGGATAGTAAAAGTAAGTTGGAGAAGTGGAGAGATAACTTCGCAATGACTATGCATAATACAGTATTCATACTGATTTAGTGGGTAATAGGCGGGGGGGGGGTTAGTCTAGATGATCCTTGAGGTCTCTTCCAACTTTAATGATTCTATGAGTCTATGATTCTGTGATACGGATGGAAAGATTAAGTATCAGCGAAATCCTAGGAAATAGGTTGAGACCAAACTTCTTCCTGAGAAAGTAGCCTATTTTTATTTGAAGACTGTTACTTGGTTTTACTAGTGTTCATAAGAGTATTTAAGCATTCGCTGTTCAATATACATGTTCTCTATCTTATCCGTCAAGTTCTCCTTACTGCCTGAAATAAAACCAGGGCTCTCCAAGTGGATGGGTTGTGATTAGGTCTGCAAACCAAGACAAAGTGCTAATAATACTGGTTAAAATGTCTCTACACATTTCTATGGGATGAATCAGAGGTGATGTGGGCAGTTAAGAACATTTTTACCCAGTGTCCCCACTTCTGTTAGATTAAATGCTAGCTACTTCAGCCGGAAGAGTCCTGCCTTTCGGCACTTCTCTTCTTCGGGTCCATTTGTAACTTTGTGAAATGTTATGTTTATTTTCCCCTCAAGAGTATCCTAGCAGAGTGTTGGGTCAAGTAAACACTTTGGAAAGGTATCCCAGCTGCTATCTAAATAATGACCATCCCAGCCCACTTTCTCCTGAAATCTGTTGGGATCCAGCTTCGAGTCTGGCTCAACCTAGCTGAATGGTCACCAGCCTCTAAGGGAACAGTGAGCTCAGCTGCCCTGCCTATTTTAAAGCATTAGAAAACAAAACGCTGGGATTTTTACACCATGAAGCACACCAGTTCCAAAGTATATGACCAGCTCAAGGGTTTCAAACTGCCAACGTCACTTGCAAAATAAAGGACTATGGTGCTTTTCTATTACCTGTGTCGTTTTAATATAACTCTTCCTCGTCACAAGACTTTTCATGAAAACAACCCTTTATTCAAACAGCATTATCTGAGGGAGGATGAAGTTAAAGAACTGTGACAGACTAAAGTATTAAAAAAAAGTCACGTTATTAAAAGGAGTCTTGTGTGACTCATTCAGTTATTTCATGCCTGTATAAGCACATACTTGCATCCCATGTTTTCACTGATTTTCATCATACAAAGATAATACTTAATTTTGAGTCTAACGTGTTCTGTATAAAGACAGAAAGATATTTAAAAGCATAATGGCAATCATCTGCCTATAGCACAGAAAATTATACCTGGAGGCATTTTATTGCCTTTTTTCATGGTACCCTCTGAAGCAGCAGCAGGAATTTGGAGACACAGTAAATCCTCCAAGCAAGAAATAGAATAGATGAAGCGGTTGACTTGCATATCCTGGACAGTGCAGGTTTCATTTTTTTTTATTAACCACAATTTAATTCTTTTTTGGACTACTTATGTGGCAATGACTGTTCAGTATGGGATGGTGAGACATTGCACTAAAAACTATTATACACCAGAGAGTGTATAAGAATAGAGCGTTGCAAAAGAAAGTGTTTGGACATGAAGAGGTGGAAGAATTAATATTGGCCGTGCAGCCTTACCGTGGTGTGCTTAGATACACACTTTATTGTGGGCATAGGCAGCGCTCTGCACAGGACCTTCCTCCTTCAGATCACAAGACAGAGCTGCTCACGAAGCGAATCAAGGCTGTGCAAGGAAAAGGACTGAAACCAACTCCTGTGCCTGTTCTAGGAACTGGAAAGCATGCAGCGGATGAGTCAGAAAGGATGAGCTCATGGTTAAGGCAGATTAGTGCTGCCCGGGATACGATTTTTCTGTCAGTGCCTCAGCCACAGACAGCTCTGTGAAGTGCCACAAGTCACCCCGTGTAACTGTTTGCACACACCAATAAACCATGCTTGATGTGATCCAGGGGTCGATTTGCCCAAGTGCTGAGCTGCAAATGGTGGTGGCACCCACAGTGCTGAGTGCTCTCAAAAAGCCAGGCTGGTCATACTGACCTAGGCCCTCCTTAAAACCAGAAAAAAACCTGTGTAGCAATGTGCACAGGTCCCTCAGTTTTCAGGATTGCCCTTCCACGTGTTTCGTCAGACTAATGCCATGAACATGAAGACCACAGAGCTTATGGATTAAAGCTAACACCACAAAAATATGAATTTCCATTGGGAAGGCACTGATGGGAGCGGTATGGAGGAGCTGCTATAGCTGCCAGCTATTTTGTTTTGCCCAAACAACACTTAGTGTTTTTCTAATCTAGGCTGGGGCCAGCCAGTAGTTCATTTTCTTCAGCTGTTTTCCAGCATCAGTAGCCTCTGTGCTGCCAGAACAACGCATTCAGACAGCGTTCCTTGTGGAAGCCAAACACCAACACACAGGAAACATTGGCCTTGGGACAGACTGTGAAATTATAATACTGTCATGTTGGCCTGTGGATGCCTTAATATAATCTTTATTTTTAAATAATACTTTAAATGACACTTTGGGGGAAGGTATGGGAGCTGTGCAATAACAAATTGCACAACAGATTTTCAGTCTACAGGATCTGCACTGCTCACCTGGCAAACTCATGCCAGACACCACTTTCTCCTCCGTGATGCCCTGGTTCATACAAGCTCTGCTCCAACCTCCACCGACTTCAGCAGGCTTTAACTCGTATTGCAGAAGGTGGGTAAGGAGGGTTTCTATAAACTGTAAGTCAAACTAATATCTAGATAAAGACAAATTACACTTAAATCTTCTTGATTATCCTTAACCTGAATCAGAAATGAAAGCTTGTGCCTTTATATGTAGCTTTTCCTAGTACTGCTGTCTCATAAGCCTTTTGGAGACTGTGCGTTCTCCAGCTGTTCTGAATGCAGTCCTTCACATTTCTAAGACCAGTGAGTCTTTTAAGCCAAGGGGAGGCAAAGATTTTATTTTAAAGACAAGAAAAGCAGAAGAAGGTATGTGAGCTGATCAAAAACCTGGTTAAGGAGACAGATTAGAGCTCACAGTTCCTGACTTATTTCTTTGGACCCAAGTAGTTAACATGAACATTGTCATTCTTCTTTAATCCAGATAATAATTCATATAAATAATAAAAAAATTAACTGTTAAATACAAGCCACAAAAATACTTAAAGTTCTAGGCAATATTTTTGGGTTTTTTAATAATCACAATAAGTTTAGGAAATTGTTTAGGAATTTAGCAAAACAATCCTACCCGTTTCAAATCACTGAACAGTTTCAGGCCAGACTAAATGTACCAAATTACTGCTCTTGAATCAAAGTTGGCTGTCCAAAGGCTCTGCTGTTGAAGCATGCACTAGCAAAGAGACAAAGCTTTAAAACTCACATCTTTCACAAGTTGTAGGCTGCAATGTACGTATCAGTAATATTCATTCATGGGAAGAGCAAAAGTCTAAGCTGCACCATTGGTTTCACTGCAGTTGATCACAGAAGCTAGAAATTCCATTTTTATTTCAAAATTATGCTCAATTGCAAACACTTTCATTTGATAAATATTTTTTAAATACTATTTGTCCTTGCACAATATTATATGTATAATATTAACAGAAATCTTTACAGACATTTAGGTAGCTTTCAATAAGCTTTTGTTTTGGAGGGTACAGATTCAACAGACAACCAGGTCCTGTGTGCTGCAAACAATTAACGCTCCCAGTAATTCATACACTGTGTAAGTTGTTATTCTCCAGGCTCATGCAGTGCCTTGGTTGTTTGTTCAGTGTATGTTTGATAATCCTAAGAGAAAAGAGCTGCAGCATAACCAGACAGAGAGCAACAGCAAAGCTTTTTCAGACTCTAAATATATATACAGAAGTAAAAGAGTACTCTCACGTGACTTCTATTCCAAAATAATTTTCCCTTCCTGTGTAGATCCTAAGATGATAAACCACAGAATTTTTTTAGTGTTTTACTAGAACTTACCAACCACTCAAGACTGCCCAGTGCTGTCTCTTTGGCATTTTTAAAGTAGCAAATGGGATTGAAAATGCTGGTCAGAGAGTGTTGCCTGGCACGCAGAGCTGAGACCAGAGCCAGGTGTGCTCAGAGCACTACATCTGGCAGCAGGAGATAAGACAGCCTGTGGGGAATAAATGTCTCTCTATACCCAGGTGTCAGAATAGTCTTTCCACTTTGAAACTGGTCTTTTTCCCTAGCTGCGGTTCTGAAAGGCCAACTGAGATTAAGCCAGGTATCCTCAACCGAGGGCTGTCACCGTGTCCTACAGTGCCCACCAGCACAAAAGCTCTCACTGATGCAGTAGTTTGGCTTCTCTGGATGTCCTGGTACCACCTGCCTATCTGGACCACCCCACATTTCTATGGGGCAACTTCCCATGTTAGCTACATTGCAGGGAGGGAGGTACCTGTTGTCATATGCTCCCATCCACACAGTGTTTGAACTCTAATACACCAAATTTACATACCACACTGTACAGTGCAGCTGTTATTATGACTCAGGGGGACAGATCTTTCCAGATACATCCATTACATTACAAGCACACCTGGAATTTGATCTGGGAAACACAAAGTGCCCATTGCTAACAGTCTGTAGCTATTCTGGGCTGACAAGCAAAGGATCGTAGTCACTGCAAAGAGAACGGGTAGATGAGTAGATGGTTATTGCAACAGTGCCATGGCAAGCTCTGCAGGGAGCATGAGAAAAGCAATTCTGGCTTTCCTGAAAGTGCTGACCAAAAAAAAAACCAAAACCACTCCAGAAGACATACAGAGCAGCAACCATCATAACACTGCACATTTGACCATTGCATCAATATATCAGCGCAACTCACTACAGGAGAAATATCTCAGCTGTAGGACAACAGCACTGTCCTTGCAGCTCAGGCAACAACTGCAGCATAACATTTGCCAGAGACACACTAAGCCTGAGGCAAAGCTGAAGTATAGAGATGTCATTTTGCTGTGCACTGATGGGGGGAAAAATACAGCAAAGCTGGGCTTGCCAGGAGGTTTTGATCAAGTGTATCAGTGGATGCGTTGACAGAGCAGTGAGTCCAGTTGCTAGGTTTTTAACTACTCCCTGCTTGGGGTCCTGAAATGTTAGATCTCACACGATGAGAAGACTTCACAGGGCTCCCTGGCAGGCAGATTTCACTCAGCTGGTAAGGGTTTTTTCTGCAAGACATCACAGAGCCATGTGGAGTTACTCTGTGTGTGGCCTGAACTCGTCTTCAAAACTGTTCAAGACTCACATATCCAGGTGGACTTAGATTAATACATTTCACACTCTCACAGCTGCTTATAGCTGCTGAGGTTACAGGTGGGAATAGGACACAGGAGACCAAAGATCTGAAATACTGTAGGCAGCCACAACTGCTTCTGGGGCGGTTAGAGCTGATTTGTACAGAAACACTCTATCTGAACTGTGTCTATTTGTACACTGTGGGTGTTCATACAACTCACAGCCACCTTCACAAGCTTCGTGAAAGTCTTCCCACACAGGTACTCTTAGGAAGCCATCACTCTCTCAAAGCAGCTCCCATTAGTTTCAATAGGAGATCCAAGCTGATACCATGAGAGGTCACAGACACATTAAAATTTGCAAATGAAAACCATAACTTCTCCATGATTGAAATGGTTCTACAGAGATGCCCAGCAAATTTAGGCAAGGTTAAGTGTATCCATACCTGCTTCAAGATCACAGGAAGTGGAAATAGTCACCATTTTTAAATCAATGGTAGCTTGCATGAGCTAGGTGCAATTTTCAGAGCAATCACGTCAAATCTGCAGATAACCATTGTGCAAGTTAAGAATATAAATTGATATAAAAGAGAGAAAAAAGTTAATTCCTTTTGAATTCACATAATTTCAAATGAAAGACAGCAAGAAACATCAGGGAGTCACTTTTCACAGAAGCACAGTTAGCAGGGGCTTAATTAGCATCGGATCATACATATCAGGCTGAAAATGTGTAATGAATAGCTAGCACTTTCACATGAGACAAGGCTGATAATCTGCTCTATTCTTTCAGAAAACATTTATCTGTGTAATGATCCCAGCCAGAAATAATCACACTGACTGCTGTAGGCTTGCTAAAAGGATAAATTTGAGCTTGAAACACCTAAAAATGAGCCTTAAAATGTATATTCAATGAGGCTGTAGTTTATATATGGCAGAAAACAGAACTTTCTGCCAGACTAAGCCACATCAGAGATGTACAGTTTACCTTTAATGAAAACAACATGCAGCAATATTTTGACTTGCTTGGATTTATTTTCCTTGCATCTGACTAAGATGAAGTGTGTGTCATGTTTAGGATCTATACTGCTACATTTTTGGGACAACTTTGTAGCGCTGTATTTACTGCTACAGGTTTTAAAGTTATGAATTTTTGCACCAAGATGACTGAAGAGAGAGTGAATGGGCTGAACACTGTATAGGGAAGCTGGTGGTTTCAGGGAGAGGTAAATATACATAAGTAATCCCATTTCCAGAGAAATGAGACACCAGCTGGGGAACACATTTGCATTACTTCTTCATCCAGATGTTACAGAATTTACCAGTATGTCTCTAGGGACTTCTCTTCAGCATCCAGCCTGCAGGCCTGGCCACACGGACCAATCTATAATAACCAGTCTCTCTCGACTTAATAACTTCTTTCTAGTTTCTCCTCCTTTTCCTCGGAAAAGCCTTCCATGTGCAGACTCCTGCTAATTACTGTTCTGGTGATAATATTTTACGAGGCCCTGGCTGTCCTCTGCTCCTCTAAGCTGTCTCTACAGAGTGAGCCCAGCCCTGGGCAAGTATATGTTAATAGTAAACAAAAATTTAAGGCATCCTTAACTTGTAGGCCCTTGGTCTTCTTTCACAGCACTGCTGAGTTACCTTTCTTTTTCTGTCACGGTTTCAGTATTTGCCAGAAGGGTGTTTCCTACAATGCCTCCCCCTTCCTATTTCTGTTTGCGTGATATTCCCCGGTTTATATATCCTTTGACACAATGCCAGGCAGATTCTTCACTGATTCAAAAAAGTATTTGAATATTGCTACAGTGATCATCAGAGCAGTGTACTGCCTGATTCCCTTTCACTCAGGAGGCAAAATGCAGATCTATTAATTAATTAATCAGATGTCAGTCACACTTTTTGTCTTTAATATTGATGGACCGTAGACTGTTGGTGGTGGTTGGTTGGTTTTTTTTAATTAAATACTGTTTACAGGTCCCGAACTGTACCTGTCAGTTTAATATCTTGACTAAATACTCCCTCTGTTCATGCTTCCATTAAGCAAATGTCTTTAAGATGGAAGTAGAAAATAGCAATGACATATATATTCATGCACAGACACAAAAATATGCATGTTAGTAGGTATGTTGATATATGTTAAATATGTACTTGTAGGCATAATATCAATCTGAACTAATTACACTTATTAGACATCAAAAGAATAATTAAAAAAATCTTTATCAACGTAGGTATTTTGTGACAATCCTCCCCCACTCGGTTTCCCCGGAGCACATTTGCCTTTTAAGAACTAGCACTGAGCTTTTCTTATTTGTGCCAGAACCACATTCTTTCCCTCTGTGGAAGGCTGTACTGGGATCATGCCTTGCTTATAGGTAGCTGTAGGAATTAATCATTAAACTAGAAACATTTTTTAGAGATAATTCTCTCTAGCAAACACAGAATAATCCTAAGCCGGTGGCAATACCTTGTTCGGAAAAAACATATTTAGAGACTTGACAGGTATTTTGCCATTGGGAGGGCTAGCCCTATGGTATGTGTCTTCAGACTTGAAACCACCCATTGTAAGGCAGATCCTTTCTGCGTATGAAGGAGCTGCTTATCGAGGCCCTTCCCCTGACTTGGGAACCCTTGCAGACACCCCGGCAGCAAGTCCCATCGCTGAGCCAGTGGTGCCCCACACCTCCCCTTTCAGTCTGTCACTAATCGCAGCAGATAACATCGCACCCTGTGCAAAGCACCAGTCCTTGCTGCCTTTCACCAGTCTGGTTCACTGGAAAATCATTTTTTTTCTTTTTTAGCTTGGAGAGTATGTATTAGAAATTCCAACACACAAATATATCCAGACTGAAGTCAGTCTGAAGATGGTATCGCAGCATGTTATGACTTTATGGAAAACATGTGCATGCAATTTTTACTGGACTTTTTTTCGGTGTCAGTGGAAGAGAGGTTTATGAAGGAATTTCCACGTATTATTATACAGAGCAACTTGTTTATCGGAGTTTGTTATTCACAATCTTCACTAGGCACTCAACAGCTAATTTGGAGTTCTGAAAACCATAAGTGGTCTGCAGCTTTTGAACCTCAGGCTACTTTCTCACTTGAGGCACTTGAAAACTTGTATATAATGAAGTTTGCAATGGAAACTGCAATCCCAAAAGATCTTCCTTCCAAGAGCTAATGGGATTTATAAATCCTATTTTCACATGACACTTTTATATACTAGATATGTGTGAGCACAGTTTCTGGCTATTTATTTTCAGCTTTTTACATCAGCTGTATGTTTTCACGTCCTTTTTTTTTTTTTGCCCCCAGCAGAAGAACTTCTCCATGTCTATATAGTAGATGCACCTCATCTATGAGTATAAAGTAAGGCAGAAAACATGTAGAGATAATACATAACTGCCATTGGTCTCCATCAAATCTGGTGCCTTATGGTACTTCTGTATTCTGTAGACTTCGAGTCATGTTCTTTTGGAAAAAAAAAAATGAGAAAGGCTGCTCAGCCTGTCTGTAAGCAACAGGGGCGGGGATGGGGGTGAGGGTGCGTGCCAGAAAGCCTCAACCTGACAAGGAGAGTCCCTTAGCTGAGACTAAAGTATGGAAATATCTGCTAGCAGGTCAAACTGAATGCAAAACGCTGTTAAAAATGAAAAGGAGCACTGAGATATATAACCTGAGCAGCAGAAGGACAGGGGACCTGTAGTGGTGAAACCAGGACAGTAACAGCCTGTGGATAATCTTTCAATGATTTTTAGGGCAAAAAGTGAGCAGCCAGCCATCATTTTGACAAGAATTATCCTGAAGTTTAGACTAAAAGGGAATGTGCTTGACTGGGGAAGAGCAACAGGATAAGGGCATCTGAAAATTTCAGCCTATCAATTACTTGAAGAGAAAAAACACATTTATATAAGAAAATGTGCCCAACACTTGGGCTAAGTGAAGGTGGACACACAATTTCACTCCAAGGTGATGAGGACAGCATAACTATTTTTTTCATACATAAGTAAAAAAAATCTCTGCCTGGGAAGGAAGTTATGGGATCATGTATGCTCAGCTAATTGAGAGAAGTGATGGTGTGAAGGCGCTGGTCCCAGAGTAGTGCCGAGGAGCTGCTGGAGATCGAAACCATTCACGTAATATGCAGAAACAAGCCTCCAACCACTGCATGTGTCAGCTTTTGTGAACAAGGGCAGGGAACAGCGGAAGTGCCCAAAGTGGTCACATGAGACATATCTGCTAATGTTAGGGTAGTGAAAAGTTGGAAGATTAAGTGAGAATGGTGACACCACCCTCCCTCAAAGGTGTGGCTGTGTCTAATTAATGTGCTTCCTTGCTCCTATTGCAAAGATGGTAAAAGAAGCCTCTGTATCCAGGGAAGACACACTCATACTTTTTTTTTTTTTTTTGAGTCAGGTGAGCTAATACTGTAGGAATGGAGGCTGCAACTGTTATTTGATCTCCCATATATACCTCCCAGTGTTCAAAGAAGCACCAGGAGAACTTCATCTATGAATTTTGGTCAAATTAAGTGGCTAGTTTTGAATACATTCAAAAAATATAAATGGGATTAGGAACATGATTTCTTTTTTTCAGAAATGGTTACTTTTGAAAAGTATTTAAAAAAAAACAACAACCCTTCAATTAATTTTACAAGCTCAAATTTACAACTGTCTTAATACATGCTAACACTTGATAAAGGAAAGGGTGATTAAGAGCTCCCCCTCACAACAGGATTAGTTTTCGTACCAGTCTTGTCAAAAGCCCACAAACTCGAACTTTTCCTTTCAGGTTCAAGTCCTTTATTTTTTTTTTTTTTTTTTTTTCCTCTTGTTCAGTCATCACACCAGGAGAAAGAACCTCAACCCATTATCAACTCCACCCAAACAGTAGGCAGCAGTCAATGACCCATTGTACGAGAGACTCTGCCTTGTGCGATGCTGACTGGACAGAGGAGGCAACTGATGACCAGACAAACCACACCCTCACCCAACTCTTCCTCGCCTCTTCCCCTACCCCTTCTGTCGATCAGGTCCTGTCACTCAAATTACATACTTTCCCACACCAAAAGCAGTTTCCAAAATGCTGTTTAGCTGTTGCCTCAGCTATGTTACTTTTATTTACACCCTTCCTTTAACCATCATGCCACATACGTAGCCTTACTGCACAGCACTGCCAGCGCAGACACTATTCTGTCCCACACCCCTGGGGAGAGAGCCATTAATTTAAGACCATCCCTCTCCCGGCATGTCAGCCTTTTCCTTTTGTAGACAATTTCTACTGAACACGCCTGTGACAAATCTCTTCTCCTTCCCTTTTCTTTGATTATGAGTATAATAAAACACACCCTATGACGTTAATGGTCTGATAATATTGGTTGAACTATCTGGATGCTAGGAGACATTGCAACTGAGGTCATTTGTTCAAACAATGTATTGGATTACAGGATTCTTTTTGCTTCTTGTTTTGCTTTTCCCTGCAGGACCCATTCGTACACTGACGTAGGCGCTTGCTTAATACAGCTATTCAGTGTTTTACCTCTCCTTCATTGTCTTGTCCAACCACACAGTATGTCCGTTCTTTCGTGACAGGAGAATTGCTGTTTCTCCTGCAGTTTTCTGCACACTCACACTATAATGTCTGAATACATGATAAATAGGTGTACATTTACTGTCACGGCAATCTGGTTTTGGGGGACTTTCATTTTCTCTCCCTTTTTACAGGTGGAAGATTAAGAGAAATTGAACTGTCAAACCATCCATTCATTGCACGGTCAGCTTCAGGCAGGTAGGATTTCTCCTTTTAGAGCACTTACATTATACAAACTTGCAATGCAAGATAATTATATAGTTCCATAACAACAGATGTGCTGGGGACATGGTGACACTAATTCAGATATTCTAGGCAAACTAGTAGCGCAGGGAGAGCCAGAAAGGACTGCAGTATTTGCGGGCCATCTCTCTCACAGGCCGGTGCCACATCAGCTAGGCACGACCTCTAGCTTTAAAGCTCAGTTCCTAGCTGTTTAAAAATGGTGTGTTTGAATGTTAAATGCTTTTCTAAGCCTTACATCAGAAAATAGAGGGTTTAAATTGAAGGATTTTTAAAGGATTTGTCTGCGCAGCCAGACGAGGTGTGCCAGCTTTTGCACGGACACGCTAGCGCGGCTGATGCCGTGGGTGAAGGAGGCGCAGGCAGGCTTTGCAATGTGTCGCCTGGGGAAGGACCCAGGTGCCTGTGGATGCTCACTAGTTATGGCCCATGCACTCAGGCAAAGCTTTTTCTTTATGGTTCTGTTTGTAGCTTGCAGGAGCGAATACACATTTGCTAGGCGGTTATGCATGGCAATTCTAAAATGAGGCCACTCTTTGTCAGTTCCTAAGAGCCAGCAGAGTCTCTGAGCAAGGATTCAGGTGGGCGCTCAGTGCGTGGAGGCAGCTGCTTGCCTGATGTCAGTGTTTCACTGCCAGAGAGATCCTTCTCACAAAGGCTTAGAATACGGGTTTTGCAAGATTTCCCCCTCAAAACTGCATCTTCTCACTAAGAAAAGCAAGGTGATCTATGGACTTTTCTTCCAGAAGCTGTCACTGGCAACAGTAAATTGTAGAGTATGAAAGTCTTTCTCTTCGCACCAGTTACAAAAGGTCAAATCAATGCCCCTTCTCTACACGTCTTATTTTTCCTTTGTGGCCCCTTTTTTCATAGTCCCTGTCTCTAGTTTTTCTTCCCCTGGTGTCCCCGCCTCCTTCTCCCCTCCAGCTTCCCTCAGCCTCAGGCACAGCATTTGAAGGCTCCTGCTCCACTGGATGCTCCTGCAGGACGACAATAAACCTCTGCCAACACTTTGTGCCCAAACACATTAGAAAGTAAATCAACATTTCAAGTTGCTACAGACTTGGGCAGAAAGTTCAGAGAGCGTAGCTTCTCTGTTAACTGTCTCCAAGATAAAAAAAAAAAATTGAAACGATTGATTCTGCTGCAAACAGTGCCGAGAGCCCCAGCGAACTCTCTGATAAGGTGAGGTACAGTTAGTCCCACAGCAAACACAGGGCACAGAGAGCAAAGAGTCCAAGCGCTGATGTGATGAGAGCTTAGAGCTGATAGTGCCTGAAAAGGCTTTACTTCTTCCGGTAAACACCAGGTACCTGCTATGAAGTCTGATCTGAGTTTGAAGGCAAGTATTTTTTAGCCATGAAACCTACAAATGTTGAAACCTTGAAGCCAGGTGTGCTGTTCACATCAGCTGAACAGCTTGGGAGAGAGCAACTTGGGCCTCACACACGTGAAATTCAGAGGATTCAGAATTTCTTTGCCTTTTTTCCTTTCACTCAGCCTTACTTTTTGGTAGAACAGAGAATGGAAAGCACCATTTTGGAAAGCAACCTGAATGCAGCCATCAAGGGTTTATACTCTGCAGTTTTTAGAAGGAAGTATCAGCCACTGAGGTCAGCTACAGGTGACCAGCCTGAGGATGAACTAATAGGAAAACAATGTGGAAAAGCACCAAATATTGCAGAGGACAGAAGGGAAAAAGCAGCTGGCTAGCCACACCTGGGACTGCACTAATCAAACGGGAACTAGAAAAAACTACCAGGCATTTCAGAGAGTGAAACAGGAGCACTGGGAACTCCCTTTAGGCAAAGCCTCAAAAGATAGGGAGATGCTGGTTTATTGGCTGTTACCGAGGCTAAATCAGCAAAGCAGGGGCCCATGGGGAAAGATTAAATAGAGGCAGGTCAGTTATTTGAGGAAGGAAAAGGTGTGAAAAGGGCTTGCTAGGTAGAACAACTCACATGCTTGGGGCTCTATGGGTTACCTGTCAAACAGACTTGCAGGTAATAAACACAGCCTGGAGCAGGACAATAAACCTGGTTTTGTAACCTTACTGCGTGCACTTGGCTTGTTCCCAAGTCAGAGGGGTCCAGAGGGTGCCCTCAAATGTCAGGCTGGAAGGGGTTGCAGGACGGACTGAAACCACTTTAATATCAGTGGTCCTAATCAATCTTCCTAACATACACCTAACTTTATTTTGTCTATTTATTTTCATTTTAATGAAGATCTAGTGCAAGAAGAGGTGTTTAGAAGTAGTTCATGTTATTGCAGACCATTGGTCTAAGCCTGTTTACTGCATTTGTAGCAGCCTGTGCTGAGCACAGCCACAGGGGCTATGTCCATGCTCCAGCAACACCTTGTTGTTCTGGCCATACCCCGTCCCACTTGTTTTCCTTCATTAATGCACTGCTCGGGAAAGGCTAAGGGACTTGCCAAAACTGGGCAATTTCTGGAGTTGTTTCCCTCAGTAAAGCAGCATACAGGTGCTTGTGTCAATCCCTCTTGTGTCTGTGCCCGTGTCCTCTTTCCACATGTGGGTGCTCCTGTCCATGTTACACCCTGTCAAATACTTTCCCTGATTTGTAGACCAGAAATGAAACTTCAGCAACACAGATAATTCCTAGGGGTACAGGCAATGCTCAGGTTCTACTTGAGCCAGCGGATCACTCTGTTAATTCACCCACGAAGAAAGTTTGGGAGAGAGAAAAAAAATATATTAGATGTAAAAGAAAAGGAGAAAAAAAACCCAAACACAAAATGATGCATTTGTAGCTGACAGCGAGCTAAGAACAAACTCAGAAGCAAAAGCTCTGGCAGGCCGCAGCCGCGCAGCACGTTCCTTTCCCAGTCCAGTCGCGCAAAGGGTCGTTTGACAAACCAAACGCAGGGAGGCTGCAATTCTGCATGACTCAGGCAATTCCCGCAGTGAAGTTTGGCAGGATAATGAAAACAGAAAATACCCCCCTGACTCCTCTGCCAGGCGTGCTTGGTGCGAGGTGCCGCCTGGGGCATCCCGGCCGTGTGGGCAGAGAGGAGAGCCCTGCCAACGTCACGGCTTCCTTCAAGCCGTGACTGCCCTCAGCTGAGGCTGTGTGAGATGCAGGCCGGGCACGAGTCCCCTTAAGGAAAACATACCAAGGAGGTCTACAGCCAGCTGGAGGCCTGTAATTGCAACTACAGGTCCCAAAACCCTACTCCCATACAACGCACCTCCAAAAAAAGCTCAAACCCCTATTCCAAGTGGGCTTTTCAATCATGCTCTGTGTTGGGTGCCCAGGAGCAGCACCAGGGCCTGGGCTTGGCACTTGCCCTGGAGAGGACACCCTCAGCCAGGATATTGTGACACACCAAGCGCCTTGGGCCAAGAGACATACACTTTGTCCAGGAAACAAGAGAAGGGTCCTGTCCATAGCTCATGCTTACCTGGTGTGCTCAGGTCCTGTGCCCCTGTCCATAGCTACAGCTCCTGCCTGGCTGTGGGATCAAGCAGAGCCTCAGCACACATCCACACGCTCCACGAGCCACTGCATGGGTGAGGTTTTCACACCGGCTCAGACTCAAGCTGGCTGGGGTGTCTGCTCTTTTGTACGCTCCTGTGCCTCATCCCTAGGCAATCACCTCCTTCTCACAGGCTCTCCTCATATGTCATGGTTCTTGTGTCCTACTTTTACAGGTTAGTAGCAAGCAGGAAATACATTTGCTACGTGAGATTTCACCTGACCTAAATCGAGCCAAGCACTGGCCTTACAAGAAGATCAGATGGAGGTCATATCATTACAGGTGTGTATTTCCACCTCCCTGCAGGCTTGAGAGGATGTCCCCATGCAAAAATCTCTTCCAAATAAGCACAGTAAGGTCATACCAGGCTTCCAGGCTCTCACAGCCTACATTTTGCTGAAGGTTGCTTCATTTTTTGGAACTTCATCAGCATTCGTCCCTAACCTCTGACACCCTGAAGCACTCAGCTGTTTGGCATTCATTTGGCACCACAGTGGGGTGATTCCTTCCCCTGAGAAGTGTCCTAAGCAGCTGTGTTTCTAAAGGTGCCAGAGCCTCACCTCAGAGAGACTTTTGCATGCCAAGGGGTTTTAAAGCAGCTGTTCACTTGGTGAACTGAGCAAAGAGAGAGGAAACAAGAGCCCAGGGGTCCCCAGAACGGGGTGGTGCGGCAGGAGCTAGTCAGAAGTGAGGGAGGAGAAGGGTGAAGGAAAGACTGGGAAGAGAAGGGAGCAGGCAATCAAGTGGAAAGTAAGGACTTAGGGCAGTTGTGGACTTACGACAGCGATATGGGTGACAGCTGGGATTTTATGAAGCATACGAAAGAGTGACACGCTTTTTAGGCATTTTGAGTCTTTTCCGCTGCTGTGTGATAAGGGAAATGCAGCTGCAAGAAGGCATATGGCTCAGATAAGAGGAGGCTAATAAACATATGGATGAGGTTTAAGCCCAGCTAGATCAAAGGAATATATTTAGCTATTCTCATAACAAGGGTTTTATCCTTGCCTCGCTATTTCCCCTCAGAAAGGAAACCATCCTTTAGTCCCAGGGCAGTTCAGCCTTTTTTTTTGGTCTCCAAAGAGCACTTGCAAGGGTCTAAAAAGAAAACTGATCTCCTGGCTTATGCTTAGTCCCAGCACAGCCCTCTGATTTCTTTCTAGTTTCAGCTTCTTGCTCCCCAGAATCACCCTCAGTCCTTTACAGCTGCATTCAACCCAGGCAGCAGGTACATCCCCTCACCAGCCTCTGTACCCCCAGATCAGAGCAGGATGCTCCACAGCTCTGGCCCTGGACTGGGGAAAGGCACCCCAAAAAGGAGGCACACACTTGGATCTTACCTCTCTCCAAGGGTGAGGCCAAAGCTGTTGCACATATATGGATGCACTGACCTAGATAGGCTGCCTGCAAGGCTGCTAACACCTCCTGCACCGATAAAAGCCACCATCACTTTCTGCTGCAAGTCCTCACTCCATAGCTAAAGCTGCCAGGATTTGTTTCAGCAGGTGCTTTTCCCATGCACATTGCTGAAATTTTTGTAATATCCCTTTCTTAGCTAGCCTGACCCTCTGCAGAGGAGAAGCTCTTGCCCTTCAAATCCCAGACCTTTCCCCACCCACCCAGTGATTGCCATTCCCCATCCCAGCTGCCTGGCCTTGGTTAAAGGGAGAGCTGCCTGAACCCCAGAGGATACGCTTTTTTCTTTAAGGAACTCAGCAGATCACTCTGTGCCTGTTCACTCGCATTTAATCCAGCAAAGTTAGCAAACATGTTTAGCTAAAAGAAAATGACAACATCTTAAAGATAGCATTGAGTGTGATTTGGGGGGAATTTGGTTCATTGAGGAATAATAACTCCCCCTATAAGGTAATATCTACTTTATCTGTTGCAAAAAAATACAGCTATGTTTACTGCCCATTGGTATTTGCCCAGCAGACAATATTGTCTGGTTTTGAAAACACATCAGGCCACACAAAAGAGCTGCCACATTCCTACTGAGCTGATGGTTCCTTTTGTATCCTCATTTTCCTTATCTTGGGATCCAGGCTGTCATCTTTAATTATTTTTAAATGAACTGCCGCATCTTATCTCTTTTAGAATAATTTATCCTCTGCTCACGCTTGTATCTCTTCCTTATTCACAACATTAAAAGGAAAGATTTGTGATTATTCTTCCTCAACTATTAGTGCTTCAGCTTGTTGCTTTTTAAATTGGAGAAACTTTTTTTAAAAATTATTTATACTCAGCTTTCCTATTCTGGTTCTCTGGTGTGAGTGTCCTTCCTGCTGCTCAGCTCTTTCCAGCAGACTTTTCTCATATGCTGGATGATGAAACGCCACGTCCTCCAGTGTGCCTGGAATGTATCAGTGGTGTGGTGTTGGAGAAGGACTCACAGAGATTAGAATAGGCAATACAAGAACCCACCTGCTCTGCCTGCGTTACTCCTCCTGCCACATTAACCACAGGTCTGACATCGTGACCGCTGTGCTCCTCCCTGCCAGCCCAGAAACCATGGTCCTTTCTGTCCTGCTTGACACAGTTCTTGTTAGTAATTGCTATCTAGCTAGGCACGATAAATTTGTGCGTGGAGTTTGCAGTCTCCAGGCTGTACTTCTCACCAAAGAAATAACAGTATTTCACAGTTGCACCTTGCTCTGCAAGAAGGAGTGAATGTGCCCGTGAGTGCACATGAGTACGCCCAGCAGGGTACATCGCTGTCACGGGGCCTGGCTATGGTCTGGGGAGCCGGGACAAACACCAACGGGACTGGCATTTAGGGTAAAATTTTAAGAACTCTGTTCTTTTAGAGAACGCTGTTTGCAGGGCGTTGAGGGCCATCTTCAAAGGTGACACTGGCATGTGGTTGCTTATTTAGAAAACAGGCAGGTGGTCTAAAAAGGTGACTGACAGAGAGCTCTGAGTGGGAGAGGAGAAATTGTGACTCTTAGAAATCCGTTTTTCTTTAAGATTATTTTAATTGTGGCCTCTTATTCGCAAAAGAAAACCCCACCCTGATCTACACAATCTAGTCCCACCATAGTATGGGCAATATGTAGATAAATGCCTAGGTAGCCACATTTCTATTTGTTCAGCATACATGCTTCTAGTGGTCAATAAAATACAAATTTGGAAAAGTGGGGATTGAGTGAAATAGGTTTTTAGCATTTTGATTATCACGGGCAGAATGTAATGAAGTAGCTCTATGCCAAAACACGCAAACCAGCATCTTATAATGTGTGAGTGTGCCTGTCAGGAGGCATTTATTTAATATTTTATCATATTAGGCTTAAAATTAAGAAGTATTCTGTACAGAATAACAATTACATGTCCCTGTCAATACAAGAGGGTAGTTAAAAGTTGGGACATGCAGATACGGAGTAGAAGTAAACCAAGTATACACGTTAGTAAGAAGCAGGGATGCGACACCAGGCAACAAGCCTCACTGATACGGACATGGAAATAATTAGAAGTGGCCCAAAGAGTCATGTACAGCACCCAGCAAAGCCATTGGAGCTCCACACTGGAGAGCAGAACAGTAACTGGCATCAGAGCAGAAGCTGAAATGAAAGCTGACAGTGGAACAAATGTTGGTCGGTAAAACACAGGCTGATTATATATACCAGTTAGCATTGATTTGGATGCCAAGAATAACAGCAGGCACTGGAACAGAGTGGGGGAGTGTGAGGCACTGAGAAAGAGCTCGGCACAACAGAGCAGGAGATGATTAAATAAACAAACAAACAACCCCCCACCCCAAGGAAGAGATGATTAGAGCGGCACGAACGGGGAGCTGCAGCCGCCTTCGGTGGGAAGCAAATTCTGCGGTGAGCTGGCAGACGTGGGAAGCCAGCACACAGCAACTTTAAATTACTGAGGGAAAATGAATCTGGGTTAGCTGTTAGCCAGACACGTTTGACCTTTCTGAGAAAACTGGCAGAAGCGCTTTTATTAATGACCATGGCAGGGAGATGGGCCAGCATGGAAGGAGGTTTGATTTCCGGACCATCTGCGAACCTGCCTGCCAAGCGATGGTAAGGCAGGCAGGCGGCCACCGGCCAGTGCTGGCCCAGGGCCGTGTTCCTCCTCACAGGCAAGGGAAGGTGAGAGCCACTCATCCACACCTCTGTTATGCAAGGGTCTCATTTACCTCTCGAGCACTGGCACTGGGACTTGGGGACCTGCTGGAAGCTGCCGTGCGAACAAAAGGCACTGTTTGCCAGGGGATCAGCACATCCGGGCTCTGTGCGGCCACCACTCACAGGGGGAAAGGGGAGGGTAACACGGAGACACACCCAACAGGTTAAACCATGTCAGATCTTGTATTTCATGATACATAAAGCCCGTGTTTCTGCACCCATCAAGCCATTTCTTTTTTCTTTCAAGCACACATGGCAAGGGTTTTTTTGTCTCCTTTGTTACATTTTATCAATGAGCAGGGGTGAAGTTAGGCAGATAACAAAAAACATCATGTTCGCTGAAAAGAATTAGAAAATGTGGTCACAGAAATAGCTGGTTATTATGTACAGACGCACACAGATGGAGAGTGCTGCGAAAAAGATTAGTTCAGTCAAGAGCATGGCTGGGTTGGCCTCGTCTTTACAGCAGAATTTAGTACAGTGACTCACAAGGATCTCTTTGTAAAGCTGGGATGTACAGCAAGAATTATAAACAGCGTAAGGACTTGGATGAAGAGAGCAGTATAAGAAGATTGGTAGGGGTGTTACCAGCACATAGAGGTACCTCAAATCACAAATTAGCTCATTTCCCTTCATGCCTACGGTGCAAGACAAGGCCTGGTTATAAGGCATGACAGGATTATTTCATAGAAAGAATTGGGTAGTCCTGGGGCTAGTGAAAGTGTGAAATGTGATGGAAAAAAGGTGTGGCATAATTCACCTGGGGACAAAGGTCTGTTGCCGTGTGCCGAGATGTTATCAAGGGATGCTGGGGAGGAGCGTGACCCGAGTGCACTGCGAAACGGTAGGCTGGTGCTTAGCCTCCTGCACTGGACAGCCGGAGAAGACGTGACAGCAGATCCAGGAGGAGCCAGGTGAGATGTTTTCCACAGTGGCAGCAGAGATCCTGGCACTGGCTAAGGCGCCGCAACAGCCTCACTGAGCTGTTGCTGTGCTCTTCTCATCAACAGACTTTCAAAGAGATGATTTAAACAGACAAATGGGAAAATGGCTACTCAGAAACAAGGAAAGATTCTCTCTGTTTCTTAAGGATAGGTTAAATATCCTGTCTTGTGTAGCTGCTGGGAACTGAAGGATGGTTGGATTATATCTGAACAATAAATACAAGAAGAGAGAGGAATTATTTCCATTCACATAAAAGCTACTACAAGATCTACCGGGTATACGCTGATCGTGGAAGAATTTGGGTTGGCAAGAAGATGACGACATTTAACTTTAAGAAATAAAGTGCTGGAGCAGCCTTTGAAGAGGGATGCTGGGAGTAGGTGTCTGACTGTTACAGGATGATGTTGGACTAAGTCACAGAAGAGATTGTGTGAATACAGGGATGGTTCTCGGTTTTGGAAATGATTGTGTAAGATACGGGGTTTCAATTCCTTTAGTATTATTCAGAGTTCCAGTTGAAAGGAGACTTAGTCCCGTGTGTTTGTGACACTGGATTTAGCTGGTCAGTCCCATGCTAGGCCAGTTCCCTGGTTATCTCCAGGCTCCAGGACAGATTTTCTCTTCCTTGGTTAATGCTGTTCATTTTTATTTTGATTTTTTACTTTTTTTTAGGGCATGACAGCTATTGCAGGCAGCAACAGGGTGTTGGGCCAGGTGCGTGGATGCCTCAGTGGTGCAGAGAACACTTTAAGGCATCCTACCAGTTTGTGTCCCCCCCTGGTCCCAGAGTGGTCCAGGTCAGCTAAGACAGTTTTTCTTGCTCATTTCCATGAAGCTTTGACTTGCATTAGATAGGCTGGGGGAAGACTCTCATGGTTGGCAGCTGACAGCATGACACTGGAGGAAAGAATATGCTGAAGTCCTTGCAACTGATGGACCTTCTCCTCTGACCTGGGCTGAATCCAGTCCACATGTCAGTACATCTGGCTAGAGAAAGACCCTCTGATTTTGGGGAAATTTACCTACAGAAACCATGAGTATTGGTAAAGCAGGGCTTTCAGCCTGTACTGTTCCCAAGCTGAGTGCTCATCCAGGCTTTTTTGTTTTATTAGAACAGGAGAACCAAATTCTATTGTGACAACAAATAGAGAACACTGCATCTAAATACCCCAAGAGTTAACACCACATTTAAGCAAAACCAAAGGAGCTGTTATGTAAAGTGTATATTTTTTCACCTAGGAATATTTCCCAGCTGTTTATCTGCAGTATAAATGGGTATGAAATCTTTTTGCCTCAGCAGGAGTACTGTTTACCCCAAACCTCCTTCAGAACCAGTCATGCCCAGCCATGAAACACACTGGATGTATTTAGACTAAACCATTTGACAGCAGCATCTCTCAGGGGACCGATAACTGAGGAAGACTTAAGCCTGTTAAAAACATACACAGCTCTGCCATGGCTTTAATACATACCCACAGCTGACATGAAGCCTAGGTCTCTATTTGTTTTGAGTTTGTCCCTCTAGATGATAAATATTTATCCAGCATCTTCCAACCTGTCATAACTATTTTTCTGCAATCCATTTAGCTGGGCTTCAGCTTAAATAGCATCATATAGCAGAAGAGCTGTTAATGCTACGGCTTGTGCACAGCATTGAAGTTTGGAGGCGAAACAGGCCAAATTTATGTTAAAATTGCTCGGCTCCCATGGGAGCCTGCACCATGACTGCAGCATGGCGATGAGATTATGAATTGAATTTAAGCAAGAGGGGAACAGAAATTCACATCCCAGCTCAATGCCTGTTTCTGCTTCCTCACAGTCCTTCAGAGACCAGTTTGTCATAAAGGAGCTGAATTTGGGCTCTTGGGATTGAAAGAGAAGTCCCAGGTCTCATATGCGCTTCTGATTCTGATTCAGGGGACGAAATGTGGCTGCACATCTAGAGTGCAATAAAGCCATGATCTATCAGCAGCAGGGTTTATAAAACCAATAAACAAGATAAGGAGCACCAGAGGAGGGCCACGAAGATGATCAGAGGGCTGGAGCACCTCTCCTACGAGGACAGGCTGAGGGAATTGTTCAACCTGGAGAAGAGAAGGCTCCAGGGAGTCCTTATAGCAGCCTTCCAGTACCTAAAGGGGCCTACAGGAAAGCTGGAGAGGGGCTGTTTGCAAGGGCAGGGAGTGATAGGACAAGGGGGAATGGGTTTAAACTAGAAGAGGGAGGATTTAGATTGGACATTAAGAAAGAAAGTCTTCCCTGTGAAGGTGGTGAGGCCCTGGAACAGATTGCCCAGAGAAGCTGTGGAGGCCCCATCCCTGGCAGTGTTCAAGGCCAGGCTGGATGGGACTTTGGGCAACCTGGTCTAGTGGAGGGTGTCCCTGCCCACGGCAGGGGGGTTGGAACTAAGTGATCTTTGAGGTCCCTTCCAACCCAAACGGTTCCATGATTCTATAAACCTGGTTCCTTTTAAGAGAGGTGCAAAACTACTGGCTGAATTTGGAGTGGTAATTCCTTGTATCATTCAACACATGGGTTTTCTACTGATTTTATATCTTACATGTCACAAGATGCTAGGGGTTATTAAAATGCCAGATTAACCATGTGGCCTCAGGGAATGCCTCATGGAGCTGCCAACATGATGGTGTTAGGACACCATTGTGTTGCTGATGCAACGTCTCTAAAAATAATTTCAAAATAGGCTTGGACTGCATTCAAGAAGGATGTTACCCCCTGGAGTACAGAATGATTGCAAAGCGCAACAGCAATAAAACAGTAGAAAAATAGTGGAAGCAACTGGTTGTGTTAGCTATCCTGTTTAGTCAGTTTGGTACATAGACATCCTGTTTCTTGGGATGCAGCAAAATTACCTTCTTGGGGTCTTGCTGAACTGAGGTGACGTGCTTTCCATTTATTCCTGCTTCTCTGCTCTGGCTATCATCTCTGGGAGTTTCCCACAGGCTTAGATTTTGCAGCTGGGGAAGAAAGCCCTGGGTAACTATTTGCCCAGTGGATCTATTTTTGTTCAAGCATTCCGTGTCAGTCTCCTGTCTGTGTGCAGATCAATATGTTATTCTGTTTAGTCACCAAACTCACATTTAAGGGCATTCAGGACTAAAACCATTGGAAAAACTATTGACATTTTGAGATTAGCTTTTGTTTCAATGCCTAACATGCAAAGAAAAAAGCCTTAAACCTTATTAGCCTCCTTTGTCAGAAGGTGAGATAGTAATTCTCACATCATCAAAATAATCAGTACCTTGGCAGATACTCACCAGTTTTTGGATTGTTTAGAGGTAGGTCCTGGTGCCTGACTCAGGACATTGCCTTACCCACCCCGGTATCCTGGAGTTAAGGCTCTTGCCTTAACTTCCTCTGAAAGGAAATTACAGCCTCCGCTGCACTTCTATCAAAGCCAGACCTCAGAAAGGGGGTTGCAGCACCAGTGTCCCCAGTGTGCATCACAGGGGCACTGTCTGTCACAGGGGGCCTGTACAGCCCTAGAGCAGTTCCAGTGAATGCAACAGATTATTTTTTTGAGCTGTACCCTGAAATTAATGAAAATACACCTCCCTTCTCTCTGCAATGCCCTCCCTGCAAGGTGCTTTACTCCCTACCAAGGGTGCACTAATACCCTCAGACATGTGCTCAGCACCTTGTTGATGCCCAAGGCGCTGCCAGGAGGGCGGGACGATTGATGAGTTACCCCTACTGTCAAAAATTAGTGTTCTGGGATTGCCTGAAGTAAATGTGTACTTCTCCCTTCCAGCATGTCAGCCCATGTTTCTCTGAGCTCTGACCACCTCTCGCATCCTGAGGATCAACACAAGACACAAACAGCTCCTGCCCAGGAGGCAGGGCAGGTGGGCTGGAAGGGGGTTACAAAGTTCCTGACTCTTATAGGGGGCAGCAGATAATGTTTAAAATGAACGTCACTATTTCAGACACTTAGGACCATCTGGAGCAGAGAGGACTTGGTGCTGCCACAGCTTCTCCCCTATCTCCATGCTTGTTCCCCCGGGGTTAGGAGGGGTAGGGACAAGTACCTCCTGCACTGCAACCCCAGCTGTGGCACCAGTTGTTTCCCACAGGGCTGAGTAAGGAGAGGTATGAAGGGAAACCTTCACGTGGGGGTCACCAGGAAGGCGGAAAGTAGGGTGATGGGGGCATGGTGACTAATGCCATCTCCACTTTCTGCTCCACAGCCACAGCCCAGCCCCTCTGCAGAGGTACCACCCTGGGTACAGGCAGGAGCGTGGCACCCTGGTGTCAGTGCCTGCAATGAAGAAAGCACGTTGAAAAACTGAACCAGGAATGAGCTGAGCTTTTGACACGATGCTTGCATTCAGCACCCAGAGCTCAGCCTGCTTCACCTATTAATGAGGACATTGAGGGATGCTCACCTTCTCCAGGCAAGCTGATGGCTAATGTAACGTGCTCTGTCACCTAGCAGACATAAACGTAACAAAGCCCTACAGAAATGGTGCTTTTGGAACAATTCATTAGAAATTGTGCAGCCAGCCAAAGGAAACAGGAAATTTTTCACAAAGAAGGTAATTAGCTTCTGGGACACGGGATGAGAGCTGGGGCAGGGGCTCTGTCAGACTTGGAAATCTGCTCTGTCCTAATGCAGCTACTGCGGATGTGTCTTGGCTCCCGCCAGAGGTCAGGGAAGAACAGTCACAGGGACATTTCTGCCTTTAGAAGACAGAAGTGCATCTTTTCTCTCAACACCTCCTAATTTTTACAGATCCACTAGTTCCTACTCCTCTTGTGGGTGTTTTTGCAGTACACTTCAAAGCTCTCCACAACTCAGTGTGGAAGATTAAAAGTAACTTCAAAAAGCAACACATCCTCTCCCCTCCCCCTCCCTTGATAATCCCGATACCAAATTATTTCACTCCCTTCTTCACACTGCAGCAGGTGCAGGTTCCTCCCCGCAGGGGCGGGAGTAGACTGTCTGTCCCACTGTGTGTCCCTTCCTCTGCTGTCCATCTTTGCTATTCACCTTGGGCCTCAGAGCAGCTCCGGTTTCTCCTCTTGCATCCCAGAGAAGCTGCTCTTCCCTCATCACTCCCCATCTCTTGAAGGCCGGGATGTTGCTTGCAAGCCTTCCTGGGGCAACGACTGCCTTCCTCCATGCGCTGCACGGGCCTGGACAGCCAGGGGATTCTCCAGCTCTGAGCATAGTTCGGCAGTACCAGGTCAAGCTCCCTGGGAGGTGGGGTATGAAATAAGGTCATCTTCTTCTAGCCTATTGATTTTTTCTTTTCTCTGAACATGCACTTGGAATTTGAGTTAAATGGAGTGTGGATTTTAATTTTTGCATGATAAATTTCAAACAAGGCCTTATTACCCCATGCAAATAGGATTAATCTGCAAAAGCAGCTAACTAAACATTTGAGGGACTGAATCCCAAAGGTGATATTGTACTTTATTACTGGACATCAATATTTTTTGCATCTCTGTTCAGAAAGCATACCTCAAATCACAGCTGCCAATCCCTAAACAAATTTAACAGATCTCTTCCCATAATAAGGAAACCAGCCCAGGAATGCAGAATTAGGATTTGCTAATTCCCATTTAAACTGATACTACAGTTTGCTGTCTTCTGTTTATGCAAGCACACTAATTAATTTTTGCCCATGCATGACTGAGACAGAAGCTTTACAGTTGTAGGATAATGTGGCATTGCAGGCCAGAATAAAATCAGAGTCTAAATAATGCCCAGAAGCACAGCAACGATGCACTTTAAACGAAAAATAACATAATTTAATTCTTCTAGATGAGCTATTAGTTTTTATAGTCATTACATTACGAGCAGCATGAACTTTGGCTGACATACAGAGTGTGCGGCCGGGTGAACTGTACAGTCCTTATATGCCAGACAGTGGGACACATTTTGGATATAAACCGGCACACCCAGTGGTGACTGCCACCGAAGGTAAGGTATACCGGTGGGCAGGGATGGGGCTTTCCCAACAACTAGCTGTCCTCTCACCTATTCCCATCATGGCTCTTCCTTAGGGCAGAAGGTACATAGTCCCTTCTGTTCTCTTCATCTCACTTCGCCACCTGCGAGCAGCCCAGCAAGGTACCAGTGAGCGCTTAGGGACGGTCAGTGAATGTTTTCAGTCACATTCTTAAATGGGAGAGATAAATTCAGAAGGCTGAGCAGGTTGACCAGTCTCAGAAAATGAGGCATAGAGAAGCAGAGTCCCAGTTCTCTGTGCTGCTCTGGATACTTGCACATATCTACTACAGACCCAAGACTACAAGGCCTCTGGGATTAGCACAAAACAGGTTTGGGGAGCTTTGAGTCTCCCCTAAGTGTGGGTTTCTCACTTTTTATAGTAAAGGTTTTGCTTTTCTCTTTCTAGACAGCCTGGACTTGAAAAAGGGAGGCAGCCCCAGGGCCAGGCAGTGCCCTGAGCCACATCTGCCTCTGGAAAGTTTCAGCAGTGATGCTGACTTATGCTCCTGCTCACGGGTCTGAACACTTAGTGACCGTAACACAGAAAATCTTGTTATGGTAACAGGTATAACTTCCTTCAGGGTGCACAGGGACCACCTACACTGGGGAAATGCCAAACCGTTTTCCTGATTCCTAGTACTTACAGTGCAGCCGAAGTAACGGGGAGCCACAGACTACAGACCAACTGTGAAAAATTACAATTCCATTGAACTCCATTTCAGATGACTTTTGGCGATGTCCTTTCTCCAGAAACATTTTCCTCTTACTCCTAGCGACAGGCAATGAACCCTGGTGAAAACTACCCGGTCACTTAGCAGTCTGCCAGGATGTTTTTGTCCTGACGTGGGCTGTCAGCCTGTGCAACTGCTCCCAGCCACACTGTCCCTTCTCGTTACCTAAATCTGTCATTTGGCCCCAACTGCCACACGTGAGGTAGTCTCACTGCCAGCTAAGGCAGTGGCTCTGACAAACCGGCGTCATCACCAGCAAAATAACTCTGCATCGCAGCACTCATCATCAGTCACAATGCGATGACCTTTGAGGATAATTGGGACAAGAAATCCATGGTAAAAAGCAAGCAGAACAGTAACTTAGGAAGTGATGAGGCTGACACTGTAAGCGTTAAAAATGACACACATCAAGTGCCTAATACACGTTAGCGAGCATGCGAATTTGCAGAGCTAGTCACAGTGATTTGAAAAATTGCTGCTTCTGTTTGAAACAAGTAACATGATTTTTTCATCTACCTAGGAGCTTCTGGATACCTATTATGATAATGATGGTTACTAGTGGAACTCCCCACAGAGAACAGAAACCCTGTTCTTTTTTACTGGTGCATACCTGGAGCAACACTGCTTCCAGCTATAGGAACTTTCCTTTTGCTTCGGTACAAAGCAGCATCTACAAGAATGAATAACAATGGAATAGCATTAGGGCAGTAACTTTTTAGCAACTTAGGTATCTCGGTACATTTCTGACTACAAAGCAAACGGTGATGTGGAGTGTCAAGACCTAGCGAACAGGTTCTGTGTATGTTCCTATCCACCCAGGGGACAGCAATGTCCAAGGAACAGCACGTAACAAGGCTTCCCCCGCTTTTCTTCACCTTTTTTAAGGGCCCACTCCATCCAGTCACGGTGTTAGTGCTACCCCGCCTGGCTACCGCAAAGCACTTAACTTGAAACTGCTTTCTGGGAAAGTGAGAGGTAATCTTCATTTGATCCTGTGCACGACAGTCTTTTAATGACCAAAACAGAAAGCACGCACATCAGTGCAGCACATCTACATGGTACCTGCACCGGCTTTCCGTACTTCTTAGATACTATTATAGATCCAGGGCTGCAGTTGGTGGGAGCTAGGAGAGTATTCTGGGGAAATGTTGCTACATGCTTGCCCTCTCCCTACAGAAGTTCACACATCTCTGCTCCTGGTCAGAGACAAAATACTGGGCTAGACAAACATTCAGTGTAATCCAGAACGGCTACTCTTGTGTGATTACTCTGACATAAACACCCAACTACGTAACTTTTGTAGTTCCGGCATTAAAACTGCAAACCACCCAAGTCTCTGAAGCAACCTACTTAGAAAATTACTCATTTCAACCTTCAGCCAGCATTGTGTTCCCCAACACCAGGTGCAATCAGTAAACTTTCAAAGAAGCTCTGAGGAAAGACAACATGTTCTCAAAGGGGCAAAGGTGGCTGTCACTCAGCTCCGAGATCAAAACTCAAGCGGGTTCTTCCATTTTCTTTCCCCCAACACATGGCCTGCCAGTTCTTTCCCTTGAAATAGTAATAAAACACATTTGTATCTAATGACTGAAAGACAAAGAGAAGATGGCAAATGTCAGCTGTAGCCTGGGAATAAAGCTATTAACGGGCTATATGCCTGGATGAATTGAAGACAGGAGAGTGAGGATAGGACCCAGGCACTTCTCTTCCACGTACAAGTCATTTGCTTGCAGTTCTGACTGCCTCTTGTAACTTCTGTTTCAGCACCGCTGATTTACAACCCATACTCTCCATTTGGGTTTACATGCACCCACTTCACAGTTTGCCTCTGGGAGATACGCACTTTATGCTAAGGTTCTTGCACGATAATCTTTCTCCTTCTAATCCAGATTCCAGTTTTAGCTATTCTGCTCTTGTGTGTTAGCTTCACATGAAGATGTAAAAGCTGTAAAAAATGAAGGCCATTATTTTCACCAGTGGTACTGGTAATCTGCAATGAGAGTTTTTCAGATTTCCTCAAATACTGGAGTAGTTGGGTTATATTGGAGTAGTCAGGTTATAAAGACAAGATAAATGTTATGCCACTATTTTTTATTTGCTATAATCAGTCAGCATCTGAAACAAAAACAAACACGCTTCGGAATGCTTCTTTTTCTATAGAAATAGTCAACACAATACTAAGCTACAATTAATATCAAGGTTAGGTAACACACTCTGGCATTAACGGTCCCTCCTTGAGTTGAGGAAGGCTAAAGGATGCACAATCTTGACAAACGCAGGCAGGATTTTTGCACAGTATGTGCACACACACCCCCCTCACTAAAGAAAATACTCCCCACTTCATAGTGCAGGCAGGCAAAAGCCAGACTTTTTATTTAAGTTTAAAATAAGAAATACCTACATCACAGTATACTGCTTAGTTTATCGCTTCCGCTTTGAGTTCTGTGCTTTCATTTCACGTGTCTACATTTTGCAATTGTGTACACGCTGCAAAATTTACTTTGTATATCATTTAGCATCTGTGCATATCCTTTAGTGCTTAATGTTACACTGGAATGAAATCTTGAATTTTAAGGTACTGAAAACAAACCAATGAAATTCCACTGGAAAAAAAACAACACAGTATAAATGTTTCCTGTAGTACAGTACTCTTAATTTTATGTCAGTGTCATTTTAATGCAATAGTTTTCCATTATTCAGTGTATAAAGAGAAGCCTAGGGAAAAACATTACCTAAAATGCCATTCCTAAGTACGTTAAACTCTGGTGATTTGATATATGTACAGTATATAAATATATTTATGTATATATGTACATATATACTGGTTAACATTCATCATAAATAGAACTGTGTTAACTTAAGCAGTATAAAAATAGCCACTTTCCTGGGAACATGCAAACACGGTATGCTCTCACCTAATCTATAAAACCCAAAACAACCAAAAGCTTTAGCTCTGGTTTTCTATAAATATAAATTTTAATTGAAGACTTTCAGATGATTTAACCATAAAGTATGTTTTTCCAGTAGAGATATAAAATCTGTTTGATGCTAGCTATAATTAAGCTAAAACACAGTATATTTTGGGTTATTTACCTTCAAGTATTTTCCCACGTGCGCTAAATCTAGACACACTGCATTTTTTTCTTTTACAGTAACAATATTATTCAGCTCTAAACACTAAAAGCCAAATTACAGGCAATCTGGCATGCTTGCACTGCAGGGGAAAGGCTCTCCTCTACACTATTCCTATGTGGGAGGCTGTCCTAATATGGCTATTTGTGCTCCAGATCTTTTGTTCATTGAAAGCATTATCAAGATTCCCATATCGTAGATTCTTAAGGCCAGAAGAGAGTACTACAACCACTTAAGTCTCATCTCCTGCTCACTGGAATTCACTCCGAGGTCCCTGCGTTCAGCACAGTGACTGGTAGCTGGACTAAAACGCCTCTCCTGGTTCAGCCAGAGAGGTTTTGGCTTCAGAAGTTGAGCGAGATCTTGACTTTTTAGTGACTTTTCCCAAGGGGAAAAAAATTCGGTTCCATCTGAACCAAATGTGACATTTTTCCTTTTTTCTTGCCATACGAAAAACTGAAAAATTGTTTTGCCCTGAAACACTCCCTTCTCCTTCAAAGTGCTCTGAGTACTAGCTAGAAAAGCAAAAGAAAAAGAGGTTATGTTCAAAGGTGACACTATTTCTGCTCCTCCTGTCACCTATCAGCTCAACAAAGAGCATGCACTGGGCTTGACTGTGTTGAGTCCAGCTGCTGCTGAACAAATTTCAACCATCTACTAGGAGAATGCTGTAAGCACATGACTATGGCTGTCGTGGCATATGCTGACTCTGTTCCATTCTATTCCACATAGTTAAAACACCACTTCAGCCCATTTCAGAGGACAGAGAACTGCAAAGCAGCTGTCTCCCTTCCCTACTACCCCATTTCACCAAGCACTTTGATTTGGTCTTGCTATCTCTCAAAGTTTACAAAAGTTATTTCATACAAACAGCATGGAAGACTCAAGGCACACTCTCTTCAGGACAACATTTTTCTTGTGATTAGGGGACCTTTTAAGGAAGTAGGAAATTTGAATCTAAATGGCATGGGCAAAGGAGGGACTGGAGCCTTGTTTTTTCATTCCTAGAATTACTATTTGCACCTGCAAGTTACTGGGTAATAGAGGGATGATCTAGATACTCCCCCATCCAGCAGATCCATAGATATTGCTCTGGAAATGTTTTCCAGATGAAGATATTTGCTGTGTTTGAGTTAAATCTGTGACTACACTTCTGACAATCAAAAGTGCACATCCCAAAATTCGCTATGTCACCCAGTTGCAAGATGGGGCGTGCAACTAAATGAGTTGGATGTCCGTGATGACCTACCCTCCTAAAGATGTTGGATGAAGTTGCTTGTGCGAGCCTTTCTCTCTGGCACCTCTGAAAGTGGTACACCTTACTCCTTATGCCTCAAGCAAAATGATCTAATGTTCCCAGCCACATCCTACATTTTTTTTCCCTGTTCCTAGGGTGGCTCCCACATTTTTCCCAGAAGTCTTTTTTATGTCAGAAGTGATGAATCCTTGTTAAAGTAGCACAGTCTTCCAGCTTTTACGTTTTTAGAAAAAAAAAATAAAATGAGGCATTCTATTTCTTATGGTAAGTAGCATAAATGCACCAAAACAACAGTATGGATACCCCTGTATTAATTGTTTAGAGAGCTGTCATTGGAAGTTGGGGACTGGGACGTCACAAAGGGCTCATTTGCCTTCTGATCGTCCTTCATGGAGGCTGCTTGGTCCGAAATGGAAGAGAAGGAGAGCTGGTCGTGTTCCATTATATGCACTTGGTCCTCTTCCTTGTCCTTCTTCACATAAAACAACTTCCTAAACTTTTTGAGCTCATGGAGTTCACAGAAAGTCTCAAGAACCACCAACATTGCGATAAGGCCCAGCAACAGATAACCTGAGTACAAAAAAACGGGTTTTCATTATTAGTAAATTAAGTGGGGTTGGAACAGTTTTAACCCTGTAACTACTTTTTCCACCCCCTGTCATCTCTGAATAGTATGTTAATTTTCTTTATGTTTCAGAGTTCTGTAACCCACTTTGGTCTGTCAAATCCTTTTTTTCCTTTTTCATTCTGCAATGAACAAGACCCCACATAACCAGAAAGAGTAATGCTAGTGGCTTTAATTTGGTTACATCTGTACAGTAGAAAAATATATAACAGCACTAAATGAAATGGAATACTAAAATTTAATATATGCATGCTCCCCCACTTACTCATGACCTTCATGATCAAGTGCTCTTCAAAACATTTTCATTCCCTTAATATTCCTACACGTTACATATAAAAGTAAAAATATGGCAGCTCATTATGGTTACTTGTTGTTTGCACCAGTTTAGTAGGACAAATCACAAATTTCATGAAAACTTGAATTATTTTCCTTTCAAATTATAAGAAGATACCCAACACCCTGAGATGAGTGGAAAAACAAAGCAACAGGAAATGTGCACAAACCCAATAAAATCCAAAGGAAAAATTACTGTAAAATTACTGCTGATATTTTAAAAATCTGACAAAGTTGCTATATCTGATGACACCTTGAAGATTATTTGCAATGTTTTACTAAGATACATAAACAATCCAAACTTGGAAGTGTTACTTAAATGATATTACTGATGACTTTGGTGCTGTACTGACTCTGATTTCTGAAGGTAATAGTTCGCATAGACTGAGACTTTGGGAAATGGAGCTTTGTATGGTTAACAGCCCACTGTGCTTTTTTGTTTCCTCTCCAAACATATGCATCTAAAATTTGACAGAAGGTGTTAAAATGAGCATTTCTAAATCTGAATGTTTCATTAGATCCCTGCTCCTGATCATTACAATTTAATGAGGAGTACGACTACTTGAATATTTTATCATTTCAATGAGTAAATCAAGCAGAAGCTAAATGTATAATTATTAGTACAACCTGCTCATCCAAAGGCTGAACATTAACTGTGCTGAAAGATCAACACACACAAATTATTATAATCTACATATGGTCGCTGGTCTGTTACCTAAAGGCATAAATATCTCACCTGTAGTTACACATTATTCATCAGTAATAACACTCTCCTTTTCCTTCCAGGAGCACCACTAAATCAATACTGCAATAGCATATACTGACCTAAATTAGCACTACAGCTAAAATTTATAAATTGTTTTTAAGCTTTGTCTCATTACATCAAATGCGAGCTACACTTAACACAAGGCAGAAGTGACAAAGCTGTGCCAACTAAAAGGCATCTATAAATCTGCACTGAGAATTCTGTAACTGTCTCTGAAACTCAGTCCAGCTGATCACCACTGGATTTAGAACAGAACTTGTGTTCTAAAAATTCTTGAAAAGCCTGTAGCACTCATTAAGAATTTTCTGAGGTGGAACTTAAAAACTGCTCTTGAAGAAAATTTAAGTTCAGCAGGAGAAAACATTTTATACATCTTGTTTGGTTCCTTGAATTGTTTGCATGAAAGGAAAAAGAATAATTTAAAAGTTATGACCTTAAAACCTGGTGAAATGAAATATTCTACGGTCATAACTTCACCTAAAAGCTACTTTTTCCTTTTAGTATTTCCCACAATTTATTTCATAAGTGTTCTAAAATTTGAAAAAGGATGATCTGAGCCATAATGTTTTCTTCTGACTTTGAGTTTTCTGAATAGCTAGAATTTTTACAAGGCCTTTACTATGCTTGACTTCCTCCATTCACTTCATCATTTAGCACCTCAAATCAACTCTACAGACCAGCGGGGTAATAACTAAAAGCTGCTGCTGGTAGGATCAACACGATGGGTGGAGGGGTAAAATTCCTGCAACGACAACAGGCCTGGTAGGAGAATAAAATAAAGTGCTCTGTTGGCTAGTTCAAGACCCTCCTTCAAGGAATAAAAATTCAGGGCCCAATCTTGCTTTAGGTAAAACACAAAACCAAGTGAACGGACACTTTGCCTACATTAAGATTTCTGAATCATGCACAGGAGCACAGACAAATGCATACCAGCCTAAGAAACGGACTTGGCAATAAAACTTTGTTTTGGCCATTCAGATCTTTTAACTGATGCGTCTCATGACCCATGACTGCATGGACTGAAATCATTATCAAAAATTGGGATGCTTCAAAACACTGTCACTGGAGAATACTGCCCTCAGCATACATTCATTCAGAATGCCAACATAAAGATAATTTTCTTAGCTCTACTTTGATCAAATCACTGATCACTGTGCCTCTCTTCTGTGTTAAACATAAATAAACAATTTAAATTTAACATTCTTGGTCTTGCTTTGCTATTATCCCAGTCTACTTGACTCTTTGACGGCCTGCATGTGCCAGTGCCAGCTTCAGCTGTAACCTTCTGTAACAGCTGGAGTCGAAAGCTTTCTTATTCTGCCCCATTTCCCACTGCTCCTCGATTCGTCTCTGTCCACCTGTCATCTCACCTTACGACACGACCTCAGGTTACAAGGATCATCTTCCTGGCTTTGTGATGCACTCAAATCTTAGCCCAACATGCTTGTAACCATTTTGATAACAGTAATGTGCATTTTTTTCTACTATTAATAAGACAGTAAGTAGCTCTGGTTTAGCAGAATGGCATTCTGGTTTTACCCTTTTTTTTCTTAACTAAGCAAGCTGACCTTATTTAAAGGTTTCCCCTTTGCACAGCTACCTACAATGCCCAGTTTGCTAGCTGACAGCTCACAAAACAATCACCATCCACAGAATGGAGATTCTGGGAAGTCTGATTATTTATTTTTTTTTCCAATAAAATGCCTTTTATTTAGCTGGTTAGTTTGACACTTACATGTAATTCCGATTTTATACAGCTCTCGGAATTTTTGATTGTAGCCTTCTCCTGGCACATAGTCTCCGAGGCCAATGGTGCTCAGGGAAATGAAACAAAAGTAAAAAGATTCCAAAAAATTCCAGTCATCTTCCAGAACAGAAAATATTGCTGCTGGGATTAAGAAGAAGAAGGAGACGGTGATGAACCCAAGGACTATAGCGTGGATGATTGCAACAATCTGCTTGGAGAAGCCCCAGCGAATGTGGAAATACAGTACAGGCCGCCTGGTGACATACACAATGATGCGCTGTACCACTGCTGTCAGGAAAAGCAGTGTAAACGGGATCCCGATGACTGAATAGATGATGCAGAAGGCCTTTCCTCCATCAGATAAAGGCACTGTGTGTCCATAACCTGCAACAAAGCAGAAGGTTGAGCTAAAGCTGGGAGCTCATGTACCAGTTTGATATTGGCTATACTGTGTGAGAAAAAAACCAAAACACTTCACTATTGCTAATTCTGAATTCTGCTGTTCCTGACAAACGCTGTTCAAGGGTCTGTTTTAAGCAGGCAAACAAAGCCTAAGTGTTAGCAATATGCAAGTAAAAATTAAAAAACATGGGTTTTATTTCAAAATTGTGAACATAATTATATAAATGCTTATTTTGGAGAAGGAAGTAATGGCTAGTCAGGATTGGGAACCTATGCTAGGAAATCTGTGTTTTATTCTGGGTTTTCCTGCTGACCTTTTTATTTAGTTTTACAAAGTGATGTAACATCTTTCACCCACCTTGTCAAGTGGAATGATCCATACTGCAGAAGGATGCTCCTACATCTACTTTGTAGTGAAACACTCTAAGACCTTTTGTGAAAATAATTTAACTTACATAGAAGTATTATAATCAGCATTCCACACTATATACTTCCATGCTTCTGCAAGGTGTTTAGATGATAATCCATCAAAGAGATCTAAAAGCAGAACAAACATTTTCACAGCTAAACTCCTGGGATCTAACCACTGTGGCCAGATTTTTGCTTAGTCATTTACACGCTGAAAGTACCAATAGTGATCTGTTCCGAGTGCAGGAATGTATCCACTGGCGTACTGGCTGTTCATGGCCAGCAATCTCGGTTCCACAAATGTGTGCGATGACACTCGTACCCAGTGCAAGCAGCTACGCTGCCAAAGCACACTCTGCCAGGCGGCCTGGTTCTAAATGGAAATTATAGGCACAGAAAAGAACAGTAAATCCAGCATAACCCAGGAATGCTTGCTTCTGTTTGCCAACCAAAAAAATGAGTATTTTGTTTTCATTGCAGCACGGAAGAGGAAATCTCTTGAAATCCAGTTTGGGCAGTCTTTACACTGATACCAAACCAAGCAAGTGCAGACAGGCCCTAGTAATTCTGCAGCCCCAAATCTGCCAGGTTACGTTAGTGCTGTACCACAGTGCATTTACCAGAGCTACTGCAAGTAGCGATCTCGAGGAGCCCAGGCAGAGCCCAGCGCCTACAGAGTTGTGCTACTTCTCATCTCTGACCTGGGCTCACTCTGCACTCACCCAGTCTGCCCAGTGCAGCACTGGACCAGGTAGACATTCCCCAAGGGCTCCTGGGCACCCCCTGCCTGCTCCCCTGTGAAACCAGCTGCTCTGCAAGCCCTTCTGGGTCTTGTATGAACACAAGAGAGATCCTCTCTACATTAATGAATTTAATAGTAGAAGCATTGCTCCTTTAAGTTTTCCAGCAAAGTAAGAAAAGGAAACAATCTTTTTATTTAAGATGCACAGAGATACTTTCAGACAACGAAAGACAGGCAAAACGTCTTATCATTACAACATACAAAGTCTTAGAGAAGAAACGCATGCGGTATAGTTTCTCTCTGTTAGCTAACCCCACAGGAACCTTCAGTTGTATTTGAATTTTAATGGCATTATAAATTATTTACCCAAGCTGAGTCTTTTGAACCCTAGAAAATCGTATTAATTAATGGCTTGTTTTCTTTCTCACCTTCTGTTTTTTTAATCCGCTTTGAGATAAGAGAACTGGAACTGCATGGAGCATGGCAGACGCAGCTGAATGAGACTTATGAAGCTGCAGAGGTTTCTCACCTTGTGTTCTCCTCCATCCCTAACATCACTGGACGTTTGACTGGCATTTCTGACTTCCACTGAGCTGACACGTTCTTGGCCCTGTCTATCAGAACCCCAGGATCTTGCCCCTCAGAGGTATCCAGGGATCCACCAGTGCATACCCCATCACTTCATTTGTGAAACTATGACTGGGTTTGCTGCGTGCATGACTTAACATTTTATCTGCACTTATTTTTAAGTGCCATTTTATTGCCCAGCGGCTCTTTCATCATCCTTATTGCCTTAAATAATTTTGTGTTTTTAGTAAACTTTGTTACCTCCCTCTTCCAGGTCATTTATGAATGTGTTGAACAGCACGTGCCTCAACACAGGCCTCCAAGGAACAAGCCTTGTGACTTTCCCCTACTATGAGAACTAACCGTTTTCTCCTACTCTGTTTTCTATCTTTCCCTACCACACATCTATATCAGGACCAGCCTCGGTTGCTTCGTTTTCCTGAAAGCATTTGTGACAATCAGTGCCAAGTTTGGAAGAGATGATGTGTGTTTTGAGTAGATCATAAGGTACCTAAGACTGACGCATGTGACACAAACATAAAAAAGCAAACTGCAATGCTCCATCACATCAAGGTGTCTTCAGTAAAGCAGAACTAGAGGTGTGTTATTCAAGTAAGATACAGATCAGATCTCGTCTGGACTAATCTGCCTCATCCTGCATACCCACGCTCAAAGAACGAATTCATGCTGGAAGAAGAGCAGTGAAAGGTTACTGAAACCATGGGGGAATAGAGGCTATTTCATGAGAGGAAGATAAAAAGTGGTTGGCTTCCTTGGCATAGCTAAATGGAGGCTGAAAAGTGATATAGTATCTCCCCGTTAATGCATCAGCATACAAGTACTACCAAGGGAAAAGAAATGCTTTAGATGAAGAAGAATATTGCCACACAAACAAATAGCTCTGATGTAGCATGAATAAATTCAGTCTAAAAATTAGAAAAAGGCTTTTAAGCTTCAGAGAAGAGTTTTGGAGCAGCCATCCACTTTCGGTACTGGGGAAAGAACCTAGCTATGTTTAAAATGGAGCCTGATGGATGAAGCTTGGTAACTTTATGGATGGTGCACTATTACAAGACTGTACATGACAAGCAGAAACTGAGCTTGCAGACCTCAAAAGTCTCTTGCAAACACCAGTTTCCTAGATTTAGCATATATTTGCACTGTACAATTAATCCAAGCTCAGATATTATCCTTCCAGGTGCTACACAGCATGCACCCAGACTCAGAGGAAAGTGCCGAATGACAAAGACTTTACTACAGGAAAGTTTGCAGTAAGGTCACATTAAACTGGGTGCTCAGACTAGCCTGCCTGATTAACCCTTACAGAGATTTTTCCAATTCACAGAATTAGTTGAGGTGCCCAAAACAGATGCTACCTTTTAAGGTCTGCTCTGCTGTTCTGGCGAGGTTGTCACACCACTTAAGGGATAGCTCAGGGGATTGTGTATCTGCTCCTCAGCTGCTAACAGCTGCAGGAACTATAATACTAAAGAGCATTGACACTTTCAGACTGAGGAAAGGATATATGCTCCACTCAACTAGCAGCAGTAAGAGGATGACATCCTCCAAAAGCAACGGATGAGTGATCAATGTTTGCTTGCTACTAAGGATACGGTCATTGCTTGGGAATGATTATATTGAAAAACTTGAGCTAAACCAGTCATATGAGGCTATGGCATGTGGAGAGGAAAAAGATCCATATTTTTTCCCAGGATGTAATTGCTTTTATGTGATTTTTCCTAACAATGCCTATAATCTTAGTCATCACTGTACAAAAGTCACTAAAAAAACCCCAATACAGCCATACATTAGAAGAGAGGAAATTACAGACCCTAGGCAGGAGATACTCCGTGTCTGCTTTCGGCTACTTATGCTCTATTGCCTCCCATCTCTGCTCCTGCACCTGTTTGTAGCTTCTTTGTACTGTAACCTCTTCAGGGAAATTCCCTTCTACAATCCCTCTGTAAAGTGCCTAGCACATGCTAGTTCTACATAAATAATAGATAATAAAATGTATGCCAATTTCCCTCTTTTAGTGAAAACTACCATGTTCAGAAGCATTACCATCACAATCCTATGATATTCACAGAAAAGGATGTTCACAAAAATGGGACTGCTTACGAAGACATTTCTTCATTCTATCAAGGAGACTTGCTTTGGGTGACTAGAATTAAATTGCTTGTGTAGCATATCTGGTAACTGTATTACTGATTATGAAGACAGACAAGATTTACTAAATGCTGTATTTTCATACGTACAAATGCAAATATCAGAGAAGAATCACCCATTTAAAAGCACTGACCTTTGAAAAACCAAACCCTCAGATAACTTGCCCAAACTCAGAAGCAAAGTGACACCAGAGGTAAAAGGATATTATTCACTCATAATCCCTTCTATTGTCTATTCAGAGGTTAGAGGTACCATTCCTCAAAAAAAGCTTGTAGGAAGAAAAAAATGTGTGCAAGACCAGCAGATTTTGCCATATTAAATAAGATCAATGCTCACTTGGCTCAGTGTCTTCAGGCAGACTATATTTGATTGACGATACAAAAAAGCAAAACCCCAAAGATGTAGACAGTTGGGTTTCAGTTCTGTTCACATATGGGAATTTTCTTCCTTAAAAGTCATTTACTCTCTTATGACTTGGAAGACTTCTACTGTTGTAAGTTTACATAAATATACAAGATGTCTTTATCTGTTCTGATGTAATTTTGAATGTCATCATAGTCTACAGAAGTGCTTTAAAAATAATGTTACATTGATCTTGGTGCTGTCAGTTATACAGGTCAATTATGTGTTCAATAAAATATTTAGTGTTCCATTTGCTGTCTTTCAAGTTAGTCTTTTGCTTTCATATCTTTCTCAAAAGGCTTGGTCTATTGGGCCATTCTATACTTTTCAGTGGTTTGTATCCCACTAGTGCAAGTTCCTCTTTTAATTATTTTCTCTTCTGTTTTACCTGTGTCTAATTGTTCCTGTTAGATCCCTTTGTAAAGAAATACACAGAATGGATCATTGTATTCCAGGTAAGATATACTTTCTCCCTCCATTTTTACATAACACCACACTTTGTTTTCCAGAGTCTCTAGGTAGCTTACAACAATGTCCAACTCACAACAGCCGATGTCAAACTCAGCAGGGCATACAAACATTTCACACTACTCTTACATCCTGTGTTAGCACGGCACTTGTTGGCACTGGGTGCTTTCTCCTTTCATCCTTCTCAGATTCTGCTTTGACCAGTCCAAGCAGTTCTGTATCATCACTGTTTTGTCTCTCTATAGTTCAGTCGCTCCCAGAGCTCACTCATTGGTCCTCTCTCTGTTAAGAGCGAGCAGCCTTCTTACAGGTCTTTTGGGACCCTGGATTGAGCATTTAGTGCCAGAGTGCAGAGGTGCTGCAATTTTCTGTTGTGATAGCCCAGCCTGGATTTCCACAGAGAAGACCCCAGAGACTGTCTGGATGGATGTTTGAATGTTGTAAATGGATCTGACAGGTGAGACAAGCAACAGGCAAAGAGAGGTGCCACAGCCCTCAGAACTGTCCCCCAGACAGTCTGTCCCAGGCTGTGGTGACGAAGCCTGGAAGGCGGGTATGCAGGCTGCAGCACTGGCCATTTCTCTTGCCTCTCTGTTGCACTCCTAGGGCATCAGCTGTCCATGATCGCTCTCATGGGCTGGTCCCATGAATGGGGACCACTGTTCACAGCATTAAAGGTCACTCCTCTCCCGTCATGAATTAAACACTCAATGGTTTTGTGTTGTCTGCTGTCTTCCACCAGGTGCTTCTCTCCCTCCTCTAGGTTTTGTCAAGCCACTGCTCCCTCCGGTTCCCCTAGCCCCAGGTAATCTGTTGCAACACCACCAGCCCTATGTGATACCACTGAGCTTCTCAGGGCAGGAAGGGAGTTATCTTCATCACATCCAGTGCCCTTCCCAACGCACCCATTGAGACAGCAGGGTCATAACACCCAGCCCCAATGTGGTGGCACAACATGACAAGCACGCTCATCCCTTTGCTGGTTTGAGTCAGTGTCCCTGAAAAGAAGTCAGCCCTTTAAGTCTGCTTGTAATCTCAAAATGCCCCAACAGATGAAATTAATCATGTGTTATGTATTAAAGTTACACAAAAATCTTTTATTCATACCAAGTGTAACATGACTCACTGGAATATGATGATGATGAAAGTCAATGATAATATTTACATAATTTCTACACTGTTATTTTCATAAACTTTTAACAGTTTCCACTGTATTTAACAGTGAAATACATTCTTCTTCATAACTGGTCAATTATCTTCTACGATTAAAAGGAAATGTCAGGTGATAGTAGATCCATGTGGTAAGACAGATCACAAGTAAGTCTCAAGTATTTTTTCTGTTGCAAGGCAAAGCATAGCAGCAACCAAAGTGATCAGAAACTTGCTCTACAGAGTTCAAACCAACAACATTATGATTGAAGAGGCTGATTAGGATATGTAAAGTACAGCAGCTGGCTGGGCCATAAATTTGCAGGTAAAACACCGCTTACTATTATGAAAGAAATTAGAAAAAGATAAGCCATATTGTGCAGCATATCTACACGTGACAAGGCATCTGCTCAGAATCAAGTTCTTTCAGAAAAGTATTTTGCTTTTTCTGTTTCTATAGGGTGTGGACTGAGAAGGACCAGCTTTAAGGATGGCTGGTAGCTAGTAGTAAACTAGCCTTTTAGCACACCATTGGACATAAGCCTCTCTTGCCTGTAATACAGATTGAAAAAAAGAATGTAAAGGACCAAAAACAGATATGAAAACTGGTCTATAGGTAAAAATGCGCAGAACAGTAGTAGCATTGTGCTCTAGGAAAGATTTTTCAGAACTCTTAGTCAGAGGTTTGAGACACAGCAATTATCATTAAAATATGTTATTAAAACAGAGTTATATGTTAGAAAGGGGTAAAACGTAAAAGTTCACTACCACAGTTCTGCCCAACAAACCTGAGAACTTTGACTTCCAGCCAGGCTGAGATAAGCTACCCTACACAGCAGCAAGGAGGAGGAAAAATTTCACTATGATAGGCATTTTTAAGCAGAGGAAACCCATTTGGATGTTACATTTTGCTACCTCCTCAGCTGAGCTAATGGAACTGGTTTTGTGTGCATTGGAAGAGGGAGGAGGAAGAGGTGCTGCAAATGAAATTGATGAAGTTATCTGGATTTAAAAAACAGGGAAAGTGAGGAATTGAAATCTAGTTAATTTCACTAATAAAAGCTGAGAGCTGCATCATATCAGCATAATTAGGGAGGTGACGAGAGGTGTGGCAGAAACCTCTTAAACCAGTTTAGCCACTAAAGAAAACATTCATTAAGGTGATCCTCACAGCTCCACTAAAGGTGGTTTCAGCTTCCAGCTGAGATGATCTAGTTTGGTGCTATTCCAGCTCCCTTCAATAATAATATATTCCTCAAACCTCACCAGAATAGAAGTGGTAATAAGATATTTAAACCATTAAGTTAACCACGAGGATTAGATCTTCTCCATAACAATTTCTCACTTAATCACTTTTCAAAATAGAATTGTTCTGTTTTGCCAATTTCTGGTGTCATGGGACTTCTGGGGAAAAAAAAGAAAAGAAAAAGAGAGAGAGAGATTCCAACACCCTGATTTGCACATAGCTACTAATGGTACATGGTTTCACTTCCTTCTGAGCCTGTCCTTTGCTGCCATTATCCAGGCTGAAGACTGCTAATTCCTCCGAAACAATTTCCTGCTAGGTAGGCTTGGAGTTGCCTTGGAAAGCACCAGGTTTGTACTATCATCTCACAAATGTCACCCGCTGCACCAGGAAAGGCTGAAATGGCTTGGAACATAGTCAGTTTAGTCATAACATTGTGTGAGTAATCTGGCTGACTGTCAGCAACATCTGAACCCAAGAAACAAGCCAATGGCATGGATATATTGGCTTCTATGTTCAAAGCCAGTTTAAAAATCAATTTCTACCAGAACAGCTATATGTCAGGACATTTATATCTTGCAAAGCATATAAAGTCTGCCACATCCCTTCCAGCACAGGAAGCAATATTTCACCTGCCCAAAGAAAACAAACTAGAAACTGCATCCACAGATGTTGGGAAAAGGGGATGCTGATGAATGAAAGTGGGGAAAATGTTTGTATGCAGACAAGGCATACTGCCACACCAGTTATGTGAATACATTGAGATAAACAGCTTGTCTTACGGTCTTATATTTGGTATTGTTTAAACTGCCCGAGGATTTGTACCAGTGCTGGCAAAACACTGATGTTCAGGTCCTGTTCTAATATGATCTGGGTCAGCCTAAACAACCAGTGTGACAGTAGATAATAGTTACATACTGACATGTAAGAAACACACCCACATTCAGAAAGCATGGCAACTGTTAATCAGAAATAAATAAATATATAAAGCATCTCATGCCAGGAGCAGAAGGAGTAATGATTCCAGTCTCCTACTGAGTATGTTCTTAGCTCCCTGAAAAGTTATCCCCTTTCCTGCAATAAGCCCAATCCCAGCTCCATGCCTTCTCTGGGAGTCCCCCATGAAGAGACAGCAAAAGCTCTTACTGACCTGGACCTAGGCACAGGGTGGCAATTCTGGCAGAAAACAACTTCTATAGAAATTAAATAAACACCCAAATAAAAATACACTAAAATTCAGTATTTAACAAATATTTTGTGTATATAATACTATTTTTCAGTAAATGTAATAAGCATTCAGAACTTAAACATAAATATTTAAAACTAAACTAAAACTCATATGAAAGTATTTCACATATCCCACAATAAATATCACTACTGTTTATATTCTTTTCAGCTATTGTATACTTATTGCACTCCTGAAAGACAATAAAAATATCTCCTTGCCCTCAAAATGTACAACTTCAGTATAACATATGAGGCAACCAGTGAAGACGAAGGCAAAGGTGGAAAAGAATGAGATGATACCGGGCAGTGCGTGACACAACAGCATCCATGTGCCACCTGCATCATCACTACTTAAACTACCCTTTCAGGTATTTATATACATTAATGAGCTCCCTCCCCCACAGCCTCCTTGTCTCCAGGCTCAACAGTCCCTGGCTCTCCCACCCCTCACAGGATAGATGCTCCAGTACCTTCAGCATCTGAGTGGTCCTTCGCTGGACTCTCTCCAGTAGTTCCGTATCTTTTTTTTGTACTGGGAAGACCAGACCTGGACCCTGCATGACAGCTGTGGCCTCTTCAGCACTGAGCAGAGGGGAAGGATCACCTCCCTCGACCTGCTGGCAACACTCCTAACGCAGCCCAAGATACCACTAGCCCCCTTTGCTGCTGGGGCATGTTGCTGGCTCTCCTTCTGCCGTTAATTATGCAAGGAAAACTGAAGGTGCACTAGGTCTTTCTAGATGAGTTTAACAATCGGAAACAGAATAAAACCATACATTGTGTATCTATTTATTTCCTTAACTATAGAATCACAGAATCATTAAGGTTGGAAGAGACCTCAAGGATCAGCTAGTCCAACTGTCCCGCCCCACCTATTACCCACTAAACCCTAAGTACCACATCCAACCTTTCCTTAAACACCCGCAGGGATGGTGACTCCACCACCTCCCTGGGCAACCCGTTCCAATGCCCGACCACCCTTTCCGAGAAGAAATTTCTCCTCATCTCCAACATGAACCTTCCCTGGCACAACTTGCAGCCGTTCCCCCTTGCCCTGTCACTAGTTATCAAGAACTCCTGTATCTCTTTTGCTATTATAAGTCCATTTACAATTTTCTGGAGTAATACATGCTGTCCCCTTCTGCAGCTTACCAGTCCTGGGAAATCCCAAGTTCCAAAAAACATTTTATCATTCCAGAACTATGGCACAGAAATCCTTACATTATTCATGTTTACCATTAACCCATTTCTGCAATCTCCAAGGAATACTTTTTTTCTTTCCACCTAGGAAATGTGTTAATATGGTTGTTGCCTTTGTTCCAACCTAGCTGCCAATGCTGAAGAACTGTCTGTTTGAGGAGAAATTTCTGTACCCGGTTAAGATTGCTGTGCACCTTTATATATGAGTGTGAGATATAGGAGATGGAAATACTGACATTGTGGCCTGGGCATGTCTTTCCAATTCCTTTTTTTTATTCCTGTACCAATTACATAGCAGGAGGAACTGTTGTCACCTTAAATATTCAGGACAAATGACAGTAAAGCACAAATAACCTTTTCTTTCTTCCTTCAAATTCTGACATACTTTCATATGAATTTTAAGTATTTGTTTTCACATAGAGATTAAAAAGATAGACATGTATTTTCAAACTAGGAAAAAAAAATGTTCTTGAAGACTGGTGAAAAACAGCTTTGCTCCACCTGCAAGTTAGCTATTCTCGTGATCCACAAACACTAGTATAAAAATGCATGTTAAAAACATTTTTCAACCAAATTTGAGTGACAAAACATAAAGCAGTACCCTGCTGTCATTTCAATCAGCAAGAGAAAAGCTGGAGTCAGTGCAGGGGGACCCGTGGAAATTATATATTTATAGATGGTAATTTTCCATTTTAAAAATGTGATCATTTTTGATACTCTTCAAGTCCCACAGAGTAGAAATTACAAGATGTCATGATGATGAAAATTTTTTGTGTTGTTGGGATTGTCAACAAAACCAATCCTTTAGAACATGCAAATTGTTTGGTTGCAATAGGAGCTGAGATCTTATTCTGAAAATCTCATCCGAACATAATGAAAAAAGCAACATTTACTCCTATTACTTAAAGGATCAACAATCTGCCAATTCTTGTCCAGAACCAATTATTTTGACTATTGGTATGTAAAGTACAGCAACAGAAAAATAAATTTAAAAAAAAAACCAAAACAAACAAAGGAAGAAAAAGAATTGCATGGTCACCTTGTTTATATTAGTATTACAGAATGGTAAATGTGGATCCACAGAGTGGAATACTTGGTAGCATGGACCTAAATTCATCATTATTTTTAGGGAAACCAGGCTTTACTTCTGATTTGTTCTATTCTGTTTGCAGAGACTGGATGCCCAGAACAGCTGAGGCATGCTTTGCTGCTCTCCACAAGTGTCTGTTTCAGGTTGTTCAACTGAAAAGAAGTCCAGTCTGCACATCCCTAAAGTGGGAAGCAGGAATGATCCAGTGATTTATTTCAGCAGTGCGCTCATGATCTGAACCAAAACACGACTGCAGGGCCAAGAGACCTGGTAGACTTCAGCTGCCTTCAGAGTTTGAAATTGAAGTTAACAGCACTTCTCTAGCATCAGCTACTGCACTTGTGTTCAGCAGGGCTGTATCAGGGTGCCTTAAAGCACAGTTTTCCATACGTGAAATATTTCCAATTCTCTGACAGGCTCCAGATTTTTTGTAGGGAAGACTTTCACTTGTAGTTTCTGAATTGCCATCATGACTCCATAAAATGAACAATGACAGTATTAAGTCTGTGAGGCTACCTGAACCACAGATCACTCTAGAACATACATGGGCCAAACCAAACAAATGCTAAGATTTTCTGATTCCAACCCAGATATTCTACACTTTCTTTCATTGGAAAGTTCACTTGTATCTGGAAAGTTCACCCATGTCTCGCTCACATCACCATGCAAGGCAATGCACGCCAGATGCAAAGACTACAGTCTGATGAGCACAGTGAATGCCTAGCAAGCAGTAACATTTTGACAATTTACAGCAACTGCTGTTTTAGACACTATTCACCCATAGGTACTATCTAATAAAGTGAAAAACATTACAACTGCATAGCAGTGATGTTAATGATGAAGTCATTCCCACACCAGCAGTTAAGGTCCATATGGCAGGGGTTATAAGGAAATGCTCAGCACAGATACTGCAGAGTAGAAGAATGTGCTGTACTAAAGCAGCACAACAGTAGATGAAAACCACTGCAGAGAAATCAAATGCAGACAAAAGAGTAAGTACAGAAATTCTTACGTCCCTCCCACATCCGAGTTGATTATTAGCAAGTGTATGGTGCAATACTATCTGTTCTCAACAGAAGTCTTGGAAAGAAATACAACTCAAAAGATAATGTTAAGTGGAAAACGATAGCATTCTTTCATGCCACCGCCTGACATCAGACCTTGCTAATCCTGCCTGGATACATTATGTACGAGTAAAGCAGACATGATCAACCCAAGTGAACTGTTAGACCCTTCCAGCACAGTCCAGACAAGACCACGCATTGCTTCCCACTAAAAAGGGACCCACCATGTGTGAGATAAGGGTGACAGGACTTCAGGTGAAGCACGTACTACATTTCAGGGCTAGTAAACATGCCTGTTAGAAGAGACACGCTCTACAGGAAGCGCTTGGGTTCTCCACGCACTCAGCTGACAAAATTTTCCCACTTACCCTGCAAGAGCAGATTTTTCAAACCCTAACTGTAAGCTACACAGCTTCTATCAAACTATCCATTGAGAAACTCCTTTTTGTTTTGACATGCTAAACCTTCAGATTGACACGAGGTTTGTGTGGGCTGGACCTGTGGCCCAGCCAGCATGGGTTTGTGAAAGGCAAGTCCTGCCTGACCAACCTCATCTCCTTCTATGACCAGGTGACCTGCCTGGTGGATGAGGATAAGGCTGTTGATGTAGTCTACCTAGACTTCAGCAAAGCCTTTGACATGGTCTCCCACAGCATTCTCCTGGAGAAGCTGGTGGCCCATGGCCTGGACAGGTACACTCTTCGCTGGGTTCATAACTGGCTGGATGGCCGGGCCCAGAGAGTGGTGGTGAATGGAGTGAAATCCAACTGGCGACCGGTTGCGAGTGGTGTTCCCCAGGGGACGGTGCTGGGGCCCATCCTCTTCAACTCCTTTGTTGATAATTTGGATGAGGGAATTGAGTGCACCCTCAGTAAGTTTGCAGACGACACCAAGCTGGGGGGAAGTGTCGATCTGCCGGAGGGTAGGATGGCTCTGCAGAGGGACCTGGACAGGTTGGATCGCTGGGCAGAGGCCAACGGGATGAGGTTCAATGTGGCAAAGTGCCGGGTCCTGCACTTTGGCCACAACAACCCCAGGCAGCGCTACAGGCTGGGGGCGGGGTGGCTGGAAAGCTGTGTAGAGGAAAAGGACCTGGGGGTGTTGATTGATGCTCGCCTGGACATGAGCCGGCAGTGTGCCCAGGTGGCCAAGAAGGCCAACGGCATCCTGGCCTGTATCAGGAATAGTGTGGCCAGCAGGAGCAGGGAGGTGATCGTCCCCCTGTACTCAGCCCTGGTGAGGCCGCACCTCGAGTACTGTGTCCAGTTTTGGGCCCCTCACCACAAGAAAGACATCGAGGCCCTGGAGCGTGTCCAGAGAAGGGCAACGAAACTGGTGAAGGGGCTGGAGCACAGGTCTTATGAGGAGCGGCTGAAGGAACTGGGCTTGTTTAGTCTGGAGAAGAGGAGGCTCAGGGCAGACCTTATTGCCCTCTACAACTACCTGAAAGGGAGTTGTGGTGAGCTGGGGGTTGGCCTCTTCTCGCAGATAACTAGTGACAGGACTAGGGGGAACGGCTGCAAGTTGTGCCAGGGGAGGTTCAGGTTGGAGATGAGGAGAAATTTCTTCTCGGAAAGGGTGGTCGGGCATTGGAACAGGTTGCCCAGGGAGGTGGTGGAGTCACTGTCCCTGCGGGTATTTAAGGAAAGGTTAGACGCAGTACTGAAGGACATGGTTTAGTGGTTAATAGGTGAGGGGGAATGGTTGGACTGGATGATCCTTGAGGTCTCTTCCAACCTTAATGATTCTATTCTATTCTATTCCCACAGAGCCCTGACAACTTCAGTCATGTGTTTTGAAGGGACATGTCATTAAAGACTTTATGCCCTCCGTGTGCTTCACACCGTGTTCAAGGCAGTAGCACAGACTAAGTATGTGAGTGCATTCAGCAGACAGAAGTCTGAACCTCTGTGGCAAAGCCATTCAAGCTTTACTTCTATCACAGATGACAGCCAAGAGATATGCATGCATTTCTGGGTTTGCTGTTTGGGTTTGGTGTTGTTTTTTAAAGTTAACAGCACAGGTTTTTTTAAACCCAAAGTCTTTACACTAGAAACTGTTTCATCTTAGTGCTACCCTGTATTTAAGACCCTCTAAGAGTTAAAGGGCAATCAAATCAGGATCTATTTGATCTTGGGATTCCTGTCCCCCACCCTCACCCTCTCAATAACAACTCTCTAGAAATACCTATCCAAAACACGAACACCACATCTTTGGATCTACCTCTAGCAAAGATCTAGCATAAGATCTTTGTATCTCTATCTTGTTTCAGCAGTTATTTTCCTTGTTAGATTCATTTTTCAATGGAGGGAAAAATAAATGAAAATTACAAAAGTCTGCTGAATAAAACCCAACCAACAGGTCAAAAGCAAGGTGAGACTTCCTGAGGGCTCCTTCGAGAATTCAGCCCGGAAAATTCCAATTATTCTTTTATTGGTTTACTTGCCTGTTAGGCAACAGATGGTCAGAAATCTGTAACAAATTAGGGGCCCCACCAACAGACTACTCTATTATGAATGTTTCCTGATAGCACAAATTCTCTAAGTCTCAAACTTAAATTTAATAAAAGAGAAATATGAATGAGCTTTATCAGGAAAGCTTTACTTGTAGCCCTCAGAAATGTCAGAAAACAAGAGGAGGTTTTATGCTCATCTTTTCATAAGGGTTTTTGCACTGTTATGTTTGGCAACACAGGTACAGCAGCATTCCCATAATAATGGATGTTTAAAGGCACTCATCAACAAGATTCACATGCAATCAAAGGAACAGGTTCATTAAAAACCTTCTTAGGAATGTCAACACCAGCTTCAAGGTATTGACAAGAGTACAAGCCTTTCTGCAGTTCTTCCTGGGATTGACATTACGAAATATTCAAAGTAGGAAAAAAAAAAAATCTTAACATGGACAGTGTTTTGACAGAGAGACCAGGAAAGTAGATTGTCCCTGATAGTGGTGATCTCATTTCTGACATTTGGTGAAAAGCATGATGAGACTTTCACCTTGACTGCAGCATAAAGGTGATGTGTCTTGCACAACAGTAATACTTCTAGATTTTGTCTGTAGAGATGGCAGTCTGCACCTATGGAAAAACTCGTTTTAGCACATTTAGCATCTAACTGGCAGTGAAGCTGGGAGGATACACACTTTCTGAAGAGACTGGTAGAAGATGGAGCTTTTTCTTTGCAGAAAAGGTCTGGAACCATTGTTTCATTTCACACGGCAACTTTCTCTTCTCCCACCCCCTCTAATTTTCCTGTAACAGGTTTTAAAGTTCTATCAATTACTTCTGCCTTCCACTACTTGAAAGACCTTGTTTATGCATGGTATACCACAGGGATGTGCCAGCTGCTGCTGCTGAGCCTAGCACCTATGCAGTATCGCACTCTGCTTGAAGCCTGGCGCAGTTTACCAGGAAGAGGTTTTCTAAAAATTGATATTTTGCACCTGTTACCATTCCAAAGGTACCCTGGGACGCATCAAAAGCTTTGAATGTGTTGCAGTGGCACTTAACTGCAGTGCTTTAATCATATATCCAATTAGTGAAGAATACCTATCTAGCCTTGCTAAGTTATCATTTCTTGCACTAAAATGAGCCACAGTTGTTCTTCCTACCATCTGGGAATAAAAAGAAACAGCCAGCTGCAAATTAGTATGCTTCCCACCTACATTCTGAAACAAAAATTGCTTTATTGCACCATCAGAAAGAACAGAGCATGAAAACAGTGAATGAAACTGGTATTGTGGGCAGTAAGGAATTATCACATAACATTAAAAAATTAGGCCGTTTCATGCTGTGGAGTTAAAATCAAACTTGTGAGCAGCATCTTTGCATTAAAATGCAACCTCACACCGAAGAAAACGTTATCTACTAGATACGGCAGGGGAATAGGAATTTATATGTCTAATCTTGTTATTGATTTAACATATGGAACTCGGGGAAATTACTAACATCAGCTCCCTTGTTTGGCAGAGGAAGACACATAGTCCTTACCTATCTTTGATTTACATATGAAATATTGAAGTATCTTACAATCAGACATCATAATGCATTTGCATACAAATACATCCTACTTCTGTCTTCTGTTTTAATAGCTATTTCTCAGAAACATGAAGAATTCAACAAAGCAAAATAGAAGCAAATCAATTTAACACAAATAGGAAAAAATCACTAAAGCAACTAACAAAAATCACACAGAACTGAAGTGCATCAGTCCCCACTTTTACATGTGGCATATTCCATCTGGAATATTCATTTCTAACCTAAAAAACAATAATTAAGAAAAATTAAGAGACAACATTTACACAAGGGTCGAAGTTACATACTTTTTCAGATGATATGGCTTATTCTGAACTCTAAATCACAGTCCTAAATATAATGCTTGATGGTACTCTGCTATCTGAATATGGCCTAGCTGAATATACTCAAAGTTTCATGTTCAAAATAGAACATTAATTTGCAAGGCCCAATGGGAAAATACTTCAACTGTTGTGAGAACTAGCTTACTGAACCATAAGCAATTTTTATAGATACACTAGTCCCATTGAATCATTCACATGTTTAGAACATCCCACATAGCAAACACTAATTGTGGGAACCATAAATTTGATTAGTTACACTGGAATCAGGATACCCAGGATAATCACAACTGTGTATTCTACCAATAAATAAAGGGAAAGCAAAAGAACAGCACTGTAGTTGCACATACTCTTTATATTAGTTAGAGGATAAAATATAGATAGTTTTGCTTATCTGGAAGAAGTTATTTAGAAATGAATAGTGATGCAGCATTTAGAAAGGCAAGCTACAGATATGAGACATCTAGCCAACAATGTAAAGATATGCACAGAACAACTTAAATGCTGTGTGGTTTTCAAACTCTATATTGTCTATGCAGATTAATGGCAATTTACTTTAACGCTGTGAACCTCTCAAGTTTGTTAGAGAAATGTCTCTTGGTGGGATATTTGATGTTTCCAGAAATTCTTACATCTGTAGGATGATCTTCCTAGTGAAAAAAGCCGGTTCAATGCAACCTGTGACTCTCAAGGAAAGTGGGATGCTGTAAGTAGCATCTCTCAGACCTCAATAGAAAGGAGGGGGAATGTTACTTTGGTAACTCCAAAGTAAGGGCCTACCATTGAAGAGCAGAAATTAGTAAATTGATAGTTAATACACCTTTTCAAGGGAGGAATTTCTTTGCAAGTGTCTGATTCTATGAACGAATCCAGTTTCTTGTAATTGTCAGTGATCAGAATTTGTAAACTAGTTACAGTAACCAAACACAACAGTGTGACTGTATTACTTCCCTACTAGTTCCAAAGACTGTGCCATTTAGCACATAACACTAGTTACCCAGTGGGAAAAAAAATAGTTCCCCTTGACATCCATGTACCTGAGGTATACTAGACAGAAATATTTTAGTTGTGGCATCTGTATTAACAAAAAGGAGTCCTGTTAACTTCTTTCAGCTTTGCTAGCTGTCATTTTAATCCTGCTTGAAATAATGCTCCTTTACAAGGGGCAGCCAGCAACTGTCAGATACATTATCGTTCCAGGAACCACGTTCCTGGGTTACCAGCTCATTTCTTAGATCTGTTGTTAATTTGGTCGTGCATTTTTGTTTCTTTCTGTGCCTTTACCAAGTTCTTACCTGAAAAATCTAATCTAATCCTAGAGTTATTGCTCAGAAAGAAGATCCTTCTCTCTGTGTGGGTCTACCTCCTCTTGCATTGGTTGTAGTTTACCTGACTGCAATGACTCAGAGCAAACTAATCCAGCAGAAAGTGAGTATGTTTCGTCTGATGAACCGACTTGGCCTACTGTTGTGGTCCAGTAGGCAATAGCCCTAGTACAGGGAATAAGACTGGACCATAGGGTGGGAATCAAGAGTCCAAGAATCTTCCTTGCTCTAGCAGAGCTGTTGAGTGGGCTCAGCCCATTTTGTCTTACATCACCCTGAGCAAACATTTTACTAGGTATAAGAAGAGGCAACCAGAATGCCAGAGCCGAGCAAAAACTGCCTTCTTCCCACAAAGGCTACTCACGTATTTGGTAAGTTACGTGGGCTGTATTAACTGATGTTTAGTTTGTTTTCTACACACAGTACACAACTGATCAATTTCCTAGAAAGGAGTGGCAATATTTCTGGAGTCTCCACTGAAGAAAAAAATACAGAAATGTGTACTGCAGAGTTTGTTAGGGTTTCTGTAAGTCCCAATTCAAGTAGCTGCAATTTGCTCTAATATTACTGAGCAGAAAAAACTATCACTAAAGGAAAAGAAAAAAGAATATCTAATGCAGGAATATGAAAGCATGCTGAAGCGCATCCACAGGACAGGAAATCAGCTTACTGTGTGAGAACACAACCTAGCAGCGGGGGCTGAGAACTGCAAGACAAAATTCACAGGCTCCAATTCTCAACCATACTAATGGCTCTTCCATGATCTTTCACAACCGTTTTTCCTCTTAGTTCATCCTTTTGCACAATACGTATGGAAATATCACTCTAATCTCACAAGATGCAGAACATAATAAAAGCACTCTAATCAGTAAAGCAGTTCCTGGTATGCACATGCTCCAGGATCTGTTCTTAAAAGGTGGTTCAGAAATGTGAAAGATTATCACCATCTCCCTCAAGGCATCTAAGGACATGGTGTAATGCAAGGCTAAAACCTGGAACTCAAACTTCTGTTTGAGATGTTAAAAGATATGACTGAAAGATAAAGATTTATCTTTGCACTGCAGATAGGCATAACAGCTCCAATGATGAACTAAGGCAGGAGTTTGCCCTTAGATGTACTCTTTCCTTATCAACATGAATTGTTGATTCACAAAACGCAACATCGTGTAGTGTTTACGGTTCTTTGCTTGCCCAACTGGAGTTACAGCAGTGGACCAGAAGGCAAGTTGGGGGCCTGGATTTCTCAAAAGACATGCAAATGCACATAGGTAAATTAAACAATCTCTTACCCTCACATAAGAGAGCTTCATTGCCAACTATTAACCATTCAAATGGTTTACAGTGTTTTGCACTCATTTCTGTGCATCAGTTACAGCTTACAGTAGTTCGGACTTTCAAATAGTAACACAATGATACGTCTTCAAGCCTTAGTAATTTTTGCTGTACTGTTGAGTCAGCATTCCAATACTAAATAAAAATGTAGCCAGGAAAATAAGTAACAAGACATGCTGTGAAGTGTTTAAAATTTAATTGCCCATTACTAAATCATACAGCCCACAGCTCTCACAACTCTACCAGAGAAGTTCTATGGTTTGCTTTAGGGTTTTCTCATTTCCTTTAGGCTGTAGCCTTTAAAGGGAAAGGTCCATGCCATTCTTGTGCAGCACTGAGTTGGGTAAATAGCTACTTAAATAATATACAGAGTAGAGATTTCATGGCCTTCTCACATTAATCTTAAAAACAAAAAGCAATTTTTAGAGCTCTTTTTCCCCTTTTTATGAAGTGAGATGTATAGGATTGTACAATGAAGTCCAAGAGTTAAACATCCAAGCCACTTAATTTTTTAGCAGATCTCTGAACACACTGCTGCTTTCTGAACACGAGGGGTTTTTTCCACTACTGCTTTCTTAGAAGCCATGTAGAGTATGATCCCAGACTATTGGGCAGGAGGTAAAATCAAAATCTTTGCCTTGTCTTTGCACTTGGTGACTCTGAAGTAATAAACCCCTTTTCAAACTATATTGTAAACAAAGAATGATAGCTACTCTAGCTTGCCTCTGGACCTGGGCACTACTATTGCACGTTGCAATGTCTAAGCCTGCCAATCACATTTTAAAAGCTCAACCGAGCAAAATATGTGCTCAGTGTGCCACGTAGGTCTAAAATAACAAAGAAGGTAAAAGACAAAGTGTCACATAAGAGACAACTCAGTACAGAGTTTAAAACAAAAACATGTGTGAGCCCATTCCAGTCAATGCCGCCATCATTTGAGGTCTCCTGAAGGATCATTTTTGTCTCTCAATGCTGAGAAATCTTCACATTTTGAAATAATTGAAGTTTTAGTATGTATTTAACCCTTGTACGTAACAAAAAGGGAGAATAACTTTCTGAAACTATAGTAAATTTTACAACCCTCGTTGAGCTGGCTGCCTCTTTATCCTTGATGCAGGAGACCTTTTCCCTCAAGACTGTGTTTAGCTTAGCTTCAGGATACTCATGTGGCACCTTTAGGCACATTACTGCAGAAAAAAAGGTGCAAAAGCAGATGTGCACTTGTGACAGGATTCCCAACAGGCTTTGTAGTTGTGTAATTTTCTGTAGGGCAGACTATTTTTCTTTTGCCAAAAGACCATATATTCATATTTTTAGTTTCACTGCATATTTCTATTTGAAAAGCCTGGTACACAGCTTTAACCAACATTGCAGGAAACACACTGAAGAATACGTGTAACTTATTTGCTATTTTAATGGCATCTAGCTATACCAGCTAAATGCAGTGCCTTACTGTAAACACTGAATAAAGAATATTTAACTTTTAAATAAAATATTTTTAGTAAAGATGTGGAAAGAATTTCTTTTACAGTTGTTTCAGCATACTACAACTAGCAATATCATACAGCCAGTATAACAAAGAAACTAGGTCCCAAAACCTAAACGCTGCCTGAAATTAATTTTCTTTTGCAAAAGCCGGAATTCTGAAGCTAGATCAATCTATCATTAAACTTCTGTTTATTATAAAAAAAAAAATAAAAATGGTACAATGTCTTAACCCTATCATTTCAATATCTAATTCTGATTGGTTCCTCTCCCTTCCTTGAAACCAACTCACATTTTTACTCTTAGAAACCATTTGTGAAATAGCTACTCTTAAAGTATGTAAGGTTATTTAGCTGATTCAGTTTAAACAGTCTTAAAATAATTGAAAGATACAGGAGGTACTCAGATACTACATATAGGAGGCAATTCAGTGGTACATTTTAACCTCTTCATTTTAGCTTCTGGAGCTATTTTTAACATCTTCACACATTCAGTGTGGGGAATGTGAAATGCACAAGGAGCAGAAGAGATGACAAAACCCCATTGTCATGGTTCCAGTTCTCTCAAAAGCTGCATTTGGAATGGTATTAAACATGCTTGAAAACATTCTGTATAGAAGTTTTGGTTACTCCAGAAGTTTTCACTTTGCAGTAGAGGACAGTAAAAAGATGTAGAAAGCCTCTCTACTCCCTGTAAGCCTAACAACAGTCTGGACTCAGGATTTTCAGGAGAAAACTGCTGTTTAAGTTCTTACTGGTAACTAGTACGCAACTTTGTCAGAGGGCACAGCAGAGCAGTACTCAAAAGACTACTGGGCTGGCTTGTTCCACTGGCAAAACCTGTTTCCCAGCCCAACCTCCTCCCTCAGCTGCTGCCAGAGCATACTGCCTAAGTGATCTTCCGCATCTTCATTCCCCCAGCTCCTCAAGGATGCTGTGATACCTTCTGAAGCTGCTTAAGCTACTGGCACAGAATCAGTTTAGAGTACAGACTGTGGTAATACCTAAGAAGCATCAGTTAGTAAACGTTGGGGGTCTGGTGACAGCTGGTGTACCACTTGGATTCATATGTGCTTTTCCTGCAAGGAAGTTTTCATACTCTGTTTTCAGAGATGAATGCATCTCTTTCCAGGGAAGAGAAAATCCGTATGTTCTTGCAAAAGCCACTCTGATACTTGAAAAGTGGCACAGCCATTTGAAAAGCTTTGCTCCATTCATTCCTTTCAGTTCTGTTCTTAACAAGGACCACATTGCTGGTTTTTCCTCATAAGAAACACAATCTGTTTAAGGTTTCAGCTAGGTTCTTAAGTGAAAAAGCAAACTGACACTTTTCTCCTAGGGTCTTCTGGGGCGCCACCAGTAACTGCTCTAGGGCTTCAGCTGAATTTTGTACAAATATCATAACCTTCAAGCAGCTGAGGTCAGATCCAAAGAGAGTAGGAATTTAGGTAGCTAATTTCCGAGAAAATTTTTATTGCTATTCTTTAATCCTGAAGGCATCACAAATCTCATAGGTATCCTGATTTTTCTCAAATTGCTAAAATTCCACTTCTGCACATGCCAAGAAATATCCTGGTTTTCATATGATTTAGCATCTTGTGGCCTACTTTGTAATTAACCTGGAGCAGTGGCTAAAGTAAACATTTCTCCATACATTATGTTGTTGTTCTATCAAAAAACCACCATAGATTATTAAAATGACTATGCGGTAGGCCAAAGTGAAACAAAGAAAGAACAAAAGCTAGCCAACAAATAAATGAAAAGAGGAGAAACTTTGAAAGAAGACTTACTTTAAATTGCATTCACGTAAAAGTGAAAAATCCTACTCAGCAATGGTCAGTAACTGCAGGATTTGATTGTTAAGTTTTAGAAGTCCTGCTTGGAAAGTGTACAGAATTTTTAGCTTAGGATTTGATTTGGAGATGTCGGTAGAATGATAATAAACATTCCAGCTTTGGAAAAGGATTACAACTAGAAACTGTTACTGAAAGGCAATTTTTTGAGAGATCACTCTCTTCCTTTCAATAAGGCTGTAAATCTCACAGAACAAAATAAAGCCAGAGTAACAATTAAAAATAATAGTAGAGTAACAGGATGCCATGTAAACTGTCTATGACAAACTTCAAATAATCTGAACATAGCTAAATTAGGAAAAAACCCAGGAAATAGGGAAGTTAACATTCACAAAAAATGAGTCAACTAATAAGCCCAGGGCAGAACAGCATTAGCTCAGTACTGACCACAGTTACACTCTGTGTATCACACTAAGTTCAATGGACTGGTTTTGTGAATTTATTTATTTTTTTAAATTTCAGTGGAGGAAGAATGACCCTAGACCTGACATAGAAGGACTACAGAGGGAGCAGTTGCAGTCCCTTCACCTGTGGAGAGCTGCTGGGCTGGTTCCTCATCCTTGGGAATTTAGCAAGGCAGGTGGAACAGCAGGACACACAAGTGAGGACAGAGCTTGTAAGAGACACTGTCCGTCAGCAGCCAGCGCTGCTCCAAACAATAGTATAATCATGCTACTCCATGGCTTCTCCGATTTTTGCCAGGAGACGGTTTTTACTACTCATTGGCCTGTAAAGCATAAACATTGGATCAGAGCTACTCTTGCCACCCTTTGTTTCGGCAAGCACAAGCAGGAGCTTGGCACAGCTGATTGCTGTACTCATATGAGAAACCAGGAACTGCCACCTGCCTGGAACGCAAAACAGGACAGACCCGTATTTGCTCTCCTCTACTGCCTACTTCAGAAGAGAAAACAAGAACTTTGTCCCTTTGTCCTGGACACGAGAGAGAATGTGACTGGGTTGTTGGCTGTAACTGTCTCTGGTAACCAGAGAGTAGTTTGCGTTCTGAAGCACAGAACCTAATGTCTTTCCCAAAAAAGTTTATTATCATTCATTTTGACAAATACAGATATTCTGTAGTTATTCATACAAGCGATTTTTGGGTTGTGGGTTTTTTTGGTGGGTTTGCTTGTTGGTATTTTTTAAACTTGTTAAGGTCCTTCTTTCCTTGTTTTAAATTTGATTTATTTTTTATTTTGTTGAACATTCCCAGGTTTTTGTGTTGTATAACAGTGAGACCAGAAGCATCCAATCTGCTTTCTCAGTATTAATCCATACATATTCATCTTACCTCATCTTACAGCCTTTCTAGATGGTAGTCTTTTTGTCTCCTCCTCTTAAAAGACAGCTAGAAAACCTTAGTTCAAATCCTTGTCCTGAGAATAGCATTAAAGCAGAACTCAACTGAAACCTCCCACGTCCCAGGATACATCATCCTAACCCTGGAGCCAAACTAGAATATGACAGCAGCAAGTCTGGAGCTGTTCTACAGTGTATACAATACAGGAATCTTCCCTGAGAGGAAAGCAGACACACAGGCAGACAGAATGACTCTTTCACTTTGTCTTTACGCTACTTAATCCGAGAGGTGGGACACCTGGTTCCAGGACAGTCTACTGATCTATCTGGAAAGGGACAGCCTTGGGGACAGCAGCTATGACTGACAACCCTGTCCCAGAACACCCTGTAGCATTCAACCACCCTCCTAGGGCTCAGTTTCAAACCCCTGCAGGCAAAGGAGGATAAAGAATGTGGGTTTTCACATCCCAAGTCAGTGCTCAAACAGTTGGCCTATTGAATGTTACCCTTCTCCTCTGGCATCTTTCTCAACCTACCTCTTCATTTTCTTTGCTTTTCTTAGAAGTACTCCAGGATAAAAATCACTCTCTTGCAGAGCACAGCACAATCTCGCCTTGTCTCCTAGACCATCCTCAGCAAATTACCTTTTCCTGTAGATGTCGTTGCTAAGTAACAAACAACTCTTAAAAGAGAAACAAAGTTCCTTCCCAAAGTTTGGCAAACCCGCCCTGGTGAATAGCTGCAATTTACCACCTCTATTTAAATGATCCATGAGTGCTCCAGTCAGAGCAGTAGCACAATGAAGCTTCAGTTTTCTGCTGGACTCAGAGGTGACTACCAGTGAGACTGAACTGAGTTTAAACCGTCGCACAGTTTGTACGCTTTCATACAAGAAGCAACAGAGAATCTTATCACAAGTCTCTAGACACACATTTGGTATGGATTATGAAATGTATTTATTTGGTGTGCGTTGACAAGCTAATACAGACATCCTCGGGGAAGAGGCCACATATTCTGATGCCAGCAAAATAAAAATATGCATTTTACAATAAATTCAAGTATGGGCCAAAAAAAATATACTGTCCTTAAAGCTTCTGTGAACTATCCTCTCTCTAATGAAGTTAAATTCACATTTCTTCCATAAGGTATAAAAGACCCAAGCAGTCTCTTCCACCTGAGGGCTCTATTGTAAGAGCATATCAATCTTACAATGGCGCATCACAAAGACATCATGATGTGTTCATGGCATGCCCTAACCTTCCACGAATTTGTAAGATCTGTACGGCACTAAATATGCTCTGGATGTGAGGTCTGTTCCCTGAGGGGGAAGAAAAGAGAGAAAGACCACTTCTAGACTGAAGAACATGAAGAAAATGATGGAGACTGACATGTTTCTCTCCCCTGGTCTCTTCATATGGACTGCATCTTCTTTTGCAGTACATCCACTGAAGCCAGCACAATCTCCCAGCCTCTTATCTTTCATACGGGCATAGTTTAGTTTCTTTTGCACATCATCAGCAGCAAGGCTTACGAGAATCAGACCTAACAGAGAACGCCCTTATGAATCAAATTATATATGCATTGATATTAACTCCTCGTACTGCTTGCCAGTAAGACCCATAAGCTATTTAACCTGAATGCAAAACTTTCCCTGAAAGCCATATTGTTTCTTTACTAATTCTTCAACCAAGCAGCAACAAGGTAACAGCCACTGTCGGCATTTACCTACAACTACCGCATAGATGTTCCTCACTCTCTTCAGAATACAGCAAGCAGAAACGTGAATTCAGTACGTGTCGGGCCTTGGGTGTCATTCCTTGCAATGCGGTGTAATACACCCATCTCCAGCGCCAACACTGAAACCAGTACAAGCTGAATTCCGGAGAAGATGCTGATACGCACTAACCATCCTACCGACAACCATGTTACAGGCTTCAGAAGCAGCTGAATACTAACAAACCTCTCCTCCCTTCTCTTACTGTCTTGACTCCTGTGGCTCAGATGAGAGTCCAGCCTGATCTTAACCAAAAAATGAAAAATGTGCATTGCCATCACTGAAGATGCAACTTGTCCTCACCCTTCCTCTGCAAAACCCTAGATCAGGACAAGGCTATCCTAGCTTCCTTGTAATGCCTATCTTGCTGACTGTATCGCAACAGAGAGAGAATGTCTTTGGGTGCTTCTCAGCTTCCCTCTGATATCCAAATGTTGATATGAATTATGAAATGAAACCTACGGTCATGTTTGTGATGTAGGCAAAAATATTGAAAGCTGGACAGTCAGAATAAGACTTATGGTCCTTTTGCTAAAAGGTCATGGAATATCCTTACACTGAGAAGGCCCTTTCCAAAAAAACAAAAACAAAGACAAAAAACAAACCAAACCATAAACCAAACCATAAACCAACAAAAAAACACCCCCAAAAAAACCCCAACCAAAACAAAAAAGAACCCCCCACACATAAAAATACAGGCCCTAAGTTCCTAAATTGGCATCTCCTTTCCTTCAACAGAAGCCACTTTACTCTTAATGTCTTGCAACGCAACCAATATCAATCTCTTTTTTTATTCCATTCTGCTTAGAATTCATGTAGCACAGCATTCCCATATTGCACCAATACGGCATAAGATCTTAAAGCCTAAGAGCATGCCAAGAACACTGACAACACACTACCTAAGAGAGCGAGCACAACAAACTACTCCATTTTTTTTTGTTAAAAATAAAACACGTGTTCTTACAGATGGCTCCACAACAAAGCCAACCACAAACAACTGCTTCAGCAAGATCATTCATGACATCTAGCACCAAGACAAGCAATGACCATAGATGTGTATAAGGTCATAATTACAGAGTTTCCAAGACAGATGCTATTTAAATGCACACAGTTGTATATTCTTAGTGTCTGTGTTGTCAATGATTAATGACCAAATTGCTTCCTCTTGCACACTACTCATACTGCAATCTGCATGACTGCTGAAGTTGCATAGGGAGGAATAAAGCTGTTAGAAGAGAAACCTGCTGCCAGTCACTGCTATAATCTGCTGCACCCTCACCCCCAGCCCATTTCACTGCCCTTTATTTGCCTGTCCTTCAAGCAGCTTGTGACTGTCCTGTGACAGTCCATGTGTGCAGCAATATAAATTGCTTTCAAGTAACAGTTTGCCTTACAGTCTTTATTCAGTGAATTTTTCCAAATTCTTAACTGGCTTTATAATTTTCTTCAAGAATTTTCTCTAGTTAGTGAGAAGCCAAAGAATGCAATAAGGATGGGAGGGAACAAGAGTTGGAGTTGGGAATGCTAAAATTAAACACTTCCCTCACATAAAAAAGTAAAAGGCTGTGAAATAAGCCTTGTCCTCTGTACAAGGGGTAGGTGTGCATTTATTTACATGATGAATGACAAATTCAGTCAGCTGAACATAACTGCTCCCTGCAATTGCATTTCAGTTATCCTAGCATTGAAACAATCCCCCGCTGGTACCATCAGTACCCGGGTTCTCTTTTCTATATTTGACCTTACTGTACTTGGCAAAGCGAGGGCATTTCAGGTGTACAGTCTGTAATAATAGAGCATTTTTTGAATGTTCAAACAGTTCCAAACAGCTGTTTGAAATGACCAGGCAAGTTCTGCTTCTTGTTTGTCTTTCATTTTAATGATCATTTCAAAAGACTTGGAAGATTCCTTGCATGGGTGCAGAGCAAATTGGGGAGAAAACAAAACAAAACACAAAATGTACTTCACCAGAAACCTGTGCACTGTGGGAAGAATTTGAGCAAGTGTTGGACATACTATATTGGTCTGGATTTATACTTGTCTACTTGTACAAGTTCTCATGTATATTAAATAGGAAAGGCCACTGCATAAAACAAGAAACAGATGGATTTTGTTAGAAGGGGCCCGACCCGAAGGACTGTTGGACATAGAAAAAAGTATCACCATTTGAGGCCTGGTCTATTACGTCAATGATGAGTAGAGGAACTTCAGTTTCTGAAACTCACAGAAGTGATAATGCACACATTTCAGACCTCTGTTTTTTCTAGGTATATGCCCTTTAAATGGAGTTTTCTAAAAGGTTTTCAATTTGAACAATGGTACCTTGTGTTTTCAATACTTTCCTTGTAGGGCTTCTATGATCAAATCAGCTAAGCATGCAGGACCAGGTTATGCCTTGCCCTTAACCAGATGTGCAGCGACAAAGGGATATCTGTGCCTGAACTGTACTACCAAATTCAAACGTCCTGTAGCTATGTCTTAGCAGTACTAAAGCATTACCAACTCAGTCCTATCCCCACTTGTCCTGACTGTGAACATTTTTGATTGATTCATCTCTGAAATCAATATTGTCAGATTTAAAAATAATAAACTGCAGGGACTGTGGATTAGATTTTTGTCTGATAAAAAAAAAAAAAAGTTACATACACTACACTGTATAAAACCAAATAGAAAAGCAGGGCCTTTTTAAATACCCTTTTTTTTTTTTAAAGTGTGGGTTATTATTTTATAGAAAACATAATTGGAATACAAAAATAGCTCTTGGACAAAGTAATTTATATTTTATAGTACCAGAAAGTGTTATTGATGAAGCATGGATACAGAAATCATAAGGTTAAATGGAAATAGGCATCATAAGGTCAATTTGGCACCTTAGATTTAAAGTGCTTCATGGTTTTACTGAAAGAAAAAAAAAGTGATGAAATACTATCACAATTCTACACTTTTCTCACCACTATTATGATTATACATTGATTAAAGCTTAGGTATTTATTCACTGTAAGCATGGAATTGCCACAAGCACTTTATCTCTTCTTGCAAACTCTAACTGCAGTTATTAAGATGGAGGGGGGATGTGTTATGGGGACACTCACAACCCTATTTCACTTTTAAAAAAAACAACACACCAACAAACAAATCCTTATAACAAGCAGACAACCTGATCTGTATACTCAATGACAACTATTTTTAGGATAAGCATTGCCTCTTTGAAATCAGTCAGGAAGCACTGAAATAAGATCAAGTAAGTAAATTATTAAATGTCACTACTGATATCAGCTGATTATATTTCCCATAATAGAAAGAGTGCCCACTTGGGAGGGGGGCAAAAAAAAAGAAATGGCCTGGCATCTATTATAGTACTATCAATGTACCGCCAAGGCCTCTGGTTGGACTAATTTTAGGGTGATTTTTTTTAAGTCTTTTCTCAGTGAGCCCAGCTCCCCAGCACAAATGCCCACACTCATCCTTTACAAGAAGGCTGTCCGCTACAATCAAGGGTGCAACACGACTGTTGTAAAAATAAGTGCTTATAAACACTACGGCCAAAGGAATGTTTCCTCGAGCTTTTCAAAATACCAATGAAAAGTGCTATTGGGAAGCAAATCAGCATTACCTTTCAGCCTTTCACACGCAAGTGTTAGGCGGAAATTGCCCGTAAAATATGAAACTGAAGTTTAGCTGCATTATTATGCCCAGGTTAGCAGTTCTCCCCCCGCCCAATTCAGACCGAAAGAATTGCAAAGGAGACCGAGAGCTTACAGAGACACCCCTCAAAACATTTACAGGTAAAGAAGAGACACGGCCCCCCTGCCGCCTTTTCGAAAGCGCCAAAATTTGGGGGGGGGGAGGGGAAGGCAGAGTTGGCAATCTGGCTCTTAATACGAAATACGGTGGGCTTAAAACATAGGTGATGCATATTACATAAAATACTCCTCTCACACCAGAGAGTTTGAGAAGTAATGATTACTCCGGAGCCCAACCGCGGCGCTCCCCCCGCCCTCACGCCCGGG
>VWZZ01004447.1:332468-361720 GCA_013399095.1 Psophia crepitans
CTGCCCTCTCTGCGGCCGCTGACTTTGAAGGCGCGGAGCGGCGGTGATGTGGCGCTCACGTGGCCGCGCGGCGCAGGTACCGCGGCTGAGGGACGGCCTGCTGCCGCCAACCAACCGCCCGCCCGCCGGCCCGGCCCCGCCGCCTCACCCACCGCACGCCTCTGCCGCCTATTCAAATTCGGGTTTCTCTCTTTCGTGGCCCCAGCTAAGGTTCGGTAAAGCCGACCGCGAGACTCCCTCCCCTGTGGCGGGGTGGCGTGTGGCCGGGCGCCTCACGCAGATTTCTTCCCTTTTCACACAACAGTGAGTGGAGATTTCCTCACCTCGCTGCCTGTGAGAAACCCCCAAAGCAGCAATTCCTTCCACTGCTTGGTTTGAGGGGTGGGATTTTTTCTTTTTTTGTTTTTTTTTTTTTCGTATTTCAGAAGGCGCCGTGCACAGCAGAAGGAGGTAACGCCAGAGACGGAGCAGCTGAAGCAGGAGGCTGATGTGTTGAAGGAGGAACCCTGGTGGCAGGTGTGAATGTCCTCCCTCAGGCCCACTGGGGCAGAACTTCAAAATGGGGCCAGTGGGGGTGCAGTTTGAACCAGGTAACCTCCAGAAGCCCCATCCAAGCTAAATGAGTCTTTGCTTCAGTGCTGCGCTCCTGGAGATAGTTACTGTTCAATGGCACCAAGTACCCCGCTAGCGCTCAGAGCAGTGTCCACGGTGAATACAAACGCACTGCCCAGCCAGCCCTCTGTGTGGCCCAAACCAGGCATCTCCCCAAGTTTCATACTTATTTCTTCATCCATCTCGAACTCTGGCCAGCAATCATACAGTCAGCCTGCAAAGAAGTTCCCCGCCACATGAAAAGCAGCAGTGGAAATTGTAGCTTCTCAAAGCGTCCCTTAAGGTGACTAAAGGCAGCTCCTGGTGAAGGAGAGAGAGGAGATTGCCTGGCCGCATGCTGCAGGGCTCTGCCGCATCCCTTTCACCTGTCAGCTGATGCCAACTTGTACAGCCACAGAAACAAAGTAGTAGCTTGAAAATCAGAAACTTACTGGGGCTGAGCCAGTGAGTTCGGACAGAGCATATCAAATCCAGCAACATACCTTAGACCATGAGGTACCCCTCTAAGCTGTAAGGTCTAAAATGGGAAAAGAATGCCAAAATGAAAGGCACGAAACAATTTTTCATGCTGGAAACTTAAAGTGATGTGTCAACATTTCCTTTTACGCAAAAGCTGCACTGTAGCTGTGGGATGCATCTGGCCTGGCTGAACGGCTCATCCAGTTCCTGGCCCATTCCCCACTGCCAGCTACAGCTCAGCTGTTCCAGGGGCTTAACCCCCCCTCTCGTTGGATGATCAAAATGTAAATGTGTTCATGCGTGTAAAAGGCAGCTGCTTGAATGCACGGTCAAATCGCAGGCTTGGGGGATGTGATAGGTACACACCTGACAGGCCCAACAAGCAGACCCTTGATGCCATGCCAGGAGGGCACACGTGTTCTAGCCTGTAAACGTGCATCTGTGATGTACTTGCATGTGCGCCTTTTACATGCACGTTCCATCATACAGCTGGGGAGGGGGCACCGTGGGCATTTGGTAGGAAGACAGTTTCTCCCCATGGCTGAACTGAACCGTTGCAAGGCAAATGGTTCCAAAGTGCCTTCTTCATATGTATAAATTGTAGCACCAGACAGAGGTGCAGCATAATTAAATTTGGGGAGGGGTTTGAAATGAGCAACTGAAGAAAATCTATGCTGTATATTGAGAAGTTAATTGACAGAAGGTCAGACCAAGGCAGAGATGTCACATCCCTACACTGCCACATCAGCACCAGTATATCTTAAAAAATCTATTTTTTTGCTGTAAACTGGCGGTGTGTAGGAAAAAGGCGATCTAAATCAATAACATTGGCAATTAATAAAGGATACTGTCTGAAAGAATGTAATGCAGACCAGCTTTTGAAGGGAGTATTCCAAACAAATGTTTCATTGCATTGCACTAAGGCAGCGTGCATTTAAGCATCATTACAGAAAAAGAGGTCAAGGAACCTCATTGACCAGTTTGGTATGCTTGGCTCACTCCATCCAATTACTTAATCACTTGTCCCCTCAAATTCCAAATGACTGAGTATCTCCATCTATAATAGAAAAGCCATTTAAAACAATGTGTGTGACATACTGGGCTTCATTTTGATCAAGTGTACTTGGTTTGCCAGATACAATAGGTTTAATATGATATAATATATGGCAACATCTGGTACGTACAGTTGCATTCGTGATAGGGAATGGGCATGTCTTCACTATAAAATAAAATTTTCCCAACTTTCAAGCTAAATATTTGTTTAAAGGTTAGAAAATGTTTGCCTAAGAACACACCTCTCTTCAGTGGTGATAGGAAACTGTGGCTGGGTAGCTGAACAGTTTACTGGCCTCCTTCAGTTTTCCATTTTTATGAATCACTCACCCTCCATTTTTAGCAGTCTCTCACACTTGGAGGCTTGCTGGGCTAGAGAGAAAAGGAGGACTCTGCTGAACAGAAACTGCACTGCCCTTATAACTCCATTTTCTCTCCCACAGGTTTTTGGGGGCATGGACTGGGGGGAACAACAGCACAGCTGTGTCACTGAAGCGTTCGTGTTCTTGCTTCCAAAGCAAATGTCTGGACAGTCTGAGTTTTAGCCACCATTGTTTATGTTCATGTGCTAACTCACATCCCTTAACATACCTGATAATTGAATTACAGATTTAATTGGGATAGATGTGCAGAAAGGTGTCATAATGTTCAGATTTCTGCCTTGAAGTGATTGTATTTACCATAAGAATATTATATGGGAATGCAATTATGTCATTCTGGTTTCATTCCAGGGTATGCTATGTCCATTTTCACATTGCTTTGCTAGTCAAGGATCAAGCTAGTCACGGATTCAGTGTGCTGAACTCAGCGCTAAGTACTGTATAACAGAAAGTCGCAACATGCTTCAGCGAGGAGTGACTGAAATTCTGGAGCAGGCTGTTACAGAACAGTCTTTTTCCAGCAGAAGTTTCATTCTACTGTGATCATCCCTCTTAATAAAACATGAATCCAGTTAATAAAACATACCACATAATCACATAACTCATCCACTAGCTATGCTCAGTGAGAACTGGGCTCCTTACTGCCAGAGAAGTCCAGCTGCTAGCAGGGAGAAGAAACCCTCTACTGGAAGATACTGGTGCTCTCTGAGAGAAGAAACCCACTACTGGTAGATACTGGTGCTGTCCATTGCACCAAACGCCCCTCTGAGGTACAGAAAATACAAGAGCAAGGGCAGAGGAGAAGACAGACGCTCTAATTCACCCATAGGACTGATATAGAAATTGTGTTTGTGCCCTGGGGTGCTAGAAAACCATAGAGAAAGTTAGTAGTTTCTCTGACTGTGCTGCTTGGGGAATTATGACAACTCCCCTATCACATCACTGGGTTAGCAGCTTCTGTAGTGTTGTACGGAGGTCGAGAAAATCCTCTCATACATAAGAAATGTAAAGCCCTCTAAGAGCTGTGTGAATCACATTTTCTGCTAGAAAGGTGAAATTGAAATAAAAACATTTTGTGTTAATGGCAGCCTATTTTTATCTGAGCTTTTTGGTTAACTAAAAAAAATATTACTGACACGTTTCCAGTGAAATGCTGAAGTGTGCCAAAAACTGGAAGACAGGTGGTAGCCTGGAGGGAGATGACAGCCTCGTGGCAGGTAGTGACCAGAGAGGGGGACCACTGTGCTCTAGTCTTTTGTCTAGTGAATGCGAATGATGTTAGACAAAAATACTAGCTTCAGTGAAAAGCAAGAATAGTTCCCAAGAATGCTCAGAGACTGGCCTATGCTGAACGGCATATGGCAAAGAGGAGATTTGGTGCTGGGGCTCTGCTGCTCTGATCACTGAGCTCTAGACCCTGAGGGTCTGAGGAAAGAGAAACACCCATGTTTGGCACTCTTACTAATGTCAAGACTTTAAAATATTTTTATCACCACAAAGAAATAACTGAAAATTACTCAAATACATGGAATTCCAACTTGACTGAAAGATGGTGGGATTAGTTTTATTTGTTTGTTGCTGTAGGTTATTTTTTTTTTTCAAAAGAGCTAGTCTCCTGGCAAAATCACAAACAAAATCCTCCATTTTGACATCAGTCTTAGAAGAAAACATCCTTCCTCTCAAAAAAGTATAAATAATTACACTGAAGAACAGTAAGTCCTGAGAAACAGGGTAAATAAAATCAGTTACTAGGCAATACTCGTCCTGCCAAACCTGTTCTGTTCTGGTGTACCTATAGCACGAGCTCACAGTACAGGGAACAGAGGAGGTGGCGTGGAGGGGGCGGAAGAGTGGGATGAACCAGGACAGTGTGGGAGCCAGTAAACAGCTATATGCAGAGAACATGAAATAGTGTCAAAGCTGTGTCACCCTGACAGCTGAATATTGAATAGTGATAGGGAATGGATTTGTCCTTCAAGGTTTTTCTTCAAATTTGGCACTTGTATAAATTCAGTGGTTATAGCAAGCCTAAAGTCTGTCTGATCTGTCCTAAATGATGTGTGTGTGAAGAAAGATAACCATAAATGTAAGATTCTCTGAATTCACTTGCATTAAGGATTCTGCTACATTTAACTGTTCCCATGAATTTCATTTTTTTTTAAATGAAACTGAGGAGTAGAATCCTTCATAATTTGCTGTATGTATTAAACAAAGACTGGAACATAATACGTTCTCTATTGTAGAAGGAAGTATATCTGAATAATTGTTTCTGAACGCACAATTTGTGGGCTTTTGCGAAAGTTAATATAAGGTCATCTAGTGGCTCTGATTGAATGTCATGCCCCCATGGGCACGCAGGACGTGGCTTTACAAGAATCACATCCTCAGAGGCATCAACACAAACGTCGTGAAGGTGAGAAGCAGTCAGATGGCTTGCCATGTGTTCTGTCTCGGATGGGTAAGGTGTACTATTTTGGCTAAAGGGAATCGTCTACATTTGGGTCAAATATGGTAATCTTACAAAAATGGGAACAACATAGCCTGACTTTATAGGAGAAAGTAATCTTTGCAGAGAGGTTTCATTCCCATCTTAATGTGGCAGGAGGATGGAGATGCGATAGGAGAGTACAGACCCATTTAGGTCTTGCTAAAATTTATCACCAGGCAAGCTGGTGACAGTAGAAATATTACTGTGGAAGAAAAAAAGTCAGCAAAGTCTCTGTCCGTGCCATTTCCAATATCCTGCCTGGCTGCGTTCTACTTGAGAGAGAAGGGAGAAGGCTTGAGATTTAGTGGCTTCCTCAAAAAAAAAATCATTTTATGCCGTTAAGTTAATGGTGCAACACTGTCCACAAAGGTTAAGACCACTGATCTGTGACAGCAAAAGAATGAATGTGCCTGGTTTGGGGGCTGTATTTCGGGGAAGGTTTACGTCACGGAGTAGTAGTATTTAGAATTAAGAAAGTTTGTATGCATGGTCAGGCACAATTTCTTTTTCGAGTGAGTCATGCCCTGTTCAGTGTGAATGTAATTTTCCTTAGAGTTGCAATAAGTATTCATATTTAGCCAATGATCTTGGTGTCCGAATGGAATAACTGATAGATGATCAGCTTTGGTAAGATAGGCATTTTATGTCATGGAAAAAGTAATTTCATGTATACTTGCTGTCAGGTTTACCCAATGGCATTTTCCAAAAAGGAACTTTGAGACTCTAAGAGGTATAGGTCCAACGGCGATGAGGGCCGCATATATGTACATGAACACATGCATTTGTACATATACACATATATGTTTGTATGTAATTACATACATAGTGTGCTTCCTCGAACCTTCACCGCTGTACGCTAAGTTGTGCCATATCTTGGTTATAAGGTAATTACCCCTGATTTGTAGGATTGTGTTAATGCTGAAGGAATGCAATAGCTCAGAGGATTCAGGATGTCAACATGACCTTATTAGCGCATGACATTAAATAAAATTCAGTGGTTTAAATAAAGTGACCTTGCCCTCCTAAGTCCTGCGGCAGTCAGCCAACAGAATCAGTCTTTTTAACCTCTTGTTCAGGATGCCGAAAACAGGAAAACCACTTAAGATACTTAATACTTTGTACTGAAAATAAGGGTTCACAAAATACTTTATTTCTCTTCTAGTCTGTAGAATTTTTAGTTGTCCTTTCCCTTTCTTGGCAGCCTGGTGTTAAAGACAGTTGTGAGGGGAAAATAAAAGCACGCAGTAGCTGAGATGGACTCAAACAGCTGTGGGTGTCCCAGCCTCCCTCCTGTTCTTACCACCTCCAGGACTGATCTTGGTTTTGCCTGAGAGGCATTGTGCTGGTCCTTGGGCACCCAAGAAATGGCGGTGCCAGCAAGGCCCACCAGCTTTCTCTGGGTCAGTTTCAAATCACACAGCTCCAGCAAGTGTTACGCACTAAATGGCCTGCCTCTGATTACGTTTTTCAGTAGTTAGGCTGTATTTCCACCATTTCTGGGTTTGCTTAATCCCAGTCTCTTAGTTAAATGCTGCCATTGGGGAGTATTGGTAGGTCCTTTTGCCTGTTTTACTTCAGTCTGCATTGCCTTAGAATTTGTGTGCCATATAATCAATTCTATGCAACAAGCTGAGCTGGAATTGTGTTACAGCAGGATGTGTAGAAGTAAACCTGGACCCAGCAGTGGTGACATTTTCACTGACAAGTAGCACACCCTCTTGCCCATTCATGGAAAGGTCACATTAACTTACCAAAATAGCTTTCAGCTTCAGCTCCATTTGACTTTTCCTGGGCCCCGGCATGCATTCACAGCACAGCACTGCTCTCCGAGGCCTCCCTGACCCGGCTAATTAGTTTAGACTGAACAGTGTATGCACTTGGACTTCATGCATTTGAGTTGGTGTGCTGAAGCCTGGTCCTGACACTGAGTGCTCTTTCCCTCTGCTTGGGCAGTTGGGCTTGGGTGTCTGGAGATGTTTTTGAAGCTGCTGTCATTTGTAACAGTGAACTTCTGGATGCCTGCAACCATCCCAGCCCGTATGACACTTTGTGGTAACTACACATCGCCTCCGGGCCAAGTTACTCTGCTGAAGTAGGGAAGTCTGGTGCTGGATGTGGCTACCTGTGTGTGGATCATCCAGGGACCACAAGACAAGTTCTTAGGATGACTTTCAGATGCTGCCCAGATGCAGCCCAAGCAGCATGGGATGCTGGAAGGAGTAGGATTGCAGCTCTGGGAAAGGATCTCTCTTCCCTGTTGCATCCATAGCCGATAGCTAGAATGTACAGCAACTTGGCTTTGCAGGGCTCTAGACTCCTAGAGAATTTGAATTCTAAAGAGAGACCTATCTTACAGATCATTGCCAGTCTCTAGTACATAAAACATGCTCTAACCCAGATCCTCAGCTATACCTGAAAACAACCGTTGTGCCTGACCTTGGATATTTCTTGTGCTGGATGGATCCTACAACCTGAAGAAGCTTAATGTTTATCTGTCAGCTGGCACAAGCTCCAATACTTTCCGACAACTGTCCTAGCAGCTTGGAGAACCTGGGCAAACCCTCTTCCCTAGGCACATGCTTGGAGCAGGCACCTTTCCCTTGTTATTCCTGCAGAGCAAATCCATGTCTTCTAGTGGTCAGCCCTGATGGCCCTGAGGTCTCATACCTCTGCACTGGGAGTGCAGGACAAAACAACACACAGTACCAGAAACCCTCAGCCGTGGCGTTTATTCCTCATTGCTGAAGGCCCACGTCACCGCATTGAAGTCATCAGGAGTTACTATTCACAGATGAGGAAATACAAGCAAAACCATCTAACCTGTGATACTCCCACCTAGCCATGCTATTCGGACGGGTTCATTTTCCAGGCAACCCTTCTGTCTCAGCAGAGTTAAATTTTAATAAGTGCTGGTCATTGCCTTGCTGAACCAAGGTCTGGAACAGCCCATGGGTACTATTGCCACATGCACCTGCTATAATGAATACCAAAGCCTACTTCAGTGACCTGAATCTTTTGAAAATTTAGTCCTTTATTTTTATCCACTTAGAAGGAACACAAGCTGCAGTGTCCTACTTTTTCTCAACTGTGTCATCTGACTCATCAATCAAAACTGAATTTGAGTCCTATTTTCACCCACTGACTCTCAATCAAACTAACAAATCTATCATAAGTACAAAAGGACAGTTTTTTCAGCCCAAGATACCTTTGCTAATCTTGAGTCATGTGAGATATTTTAAGGTTTAAGAAAATTACAATTTCAGCAAGACCAAATTCTACACTTTCCCTTGAAAAAGATACACTTGGATAGAAAGAACATCACAGGACAAGAGGAGAAGTTCCGTGAAGTAAGAAAACTTTAATGTGAGGAGACTTTATGCTATTGGGTTGATTAATTTTTAACAGAATACAATAGTACCATCATTTTATCCACTTCTGTCAGAGTGCATTGTACACTCTTGTAACATTTACCAGATGTTCAGGAGGGCATGTGTGCAGAGAAAGAAACGTAAAAATTGTCTGGCCACAGTTGGTTAAAGAAATGGCTTAAAATCTAGGTCTATCCAAGAAAACCTCAGTTAAAAACCTGACAGGCTTTTTCCCCCTGTACTTTCAGAAATGCATGAAGTGATTAAAAAACACCACCACCACCAGAATCTGTTTGTCTTGCTGTTACAGCAAAACAAGTAGCAGTGACCTGATCCTATTCTGTCTGGCTCCTGAGACACGTATGGAAACAATGACAACATATGCTAGAAGAAGATCATTCCTTCCAGAACCCAGCCTGCTATCCTTCCATCAAGTCTTTAACCTTGCCAGGAATAAAGAATAAAAGACTGAAAAACACAGTTTCCAGGGAAAAAAACATTTCTTACAGTGTCACCGTTTCTCTTCTGATCTCTCACACCTGATTTTAAGACAGATCTACAACATGCTTTGAGAAGAGAAGGCTGGGGACTAACATTTGCAACCCCTTTGAACCCTGCCAACTATGGAGTCTGATTTTATGCTGCATTATGATTTTCTCTACTCTTCCCACTTCTCTGTTTAGACTAATGACACCTGTGCCTGTTCTTGCTCCTAGCTAAAGTCCTCTTCTCCCACACACCCCATAAAGTGAATTTAGGACTAGATTTTCAGAAACAGGAAAATGAAATGAAATTAACGCTATATATATATATTTCTCAAGCTGTCCTTTCATTAATGAAGTCCTATGCATTACCTCATGCAAATAACTAATGATCAAATGTTAAACCAAGCTGCAGAATTAGCCATTAGCGTAGGTTTTCCAATGAAACGGACTTGATGTTAAGTTAGTTTTAGGACAGTACGTATACAACAGTGTTAGGAACAATCTCCCTGAAAGGGTTTATGAAAGGGTTTATTAGATGTACCTCTGTTTTCTTCAAGGCAACATCAGATCCCTCATCAACACAAAACAATCAAAATACTAATAATTAACATTAAAGTTATAGTTCATAGTAATCAGATATATTGCCACAATGACAATTACTCTTATTTGTGTTTACTCAGGAAAGGGAAGTATTTTTCTCAGCAGTGCACAGAGACGGAAAGAGGAGGAAGAAACCTCTAATATTACTGGGTGTTAGAATAGCTTGTACTATTACTAGTCAATAGAAACAAATAAATTGTTTTCAAATTATATTGATGTCTTCTATTTCACCACAGTTAAATTCTTACCGTGTCTACTTTGACTACAAAATACAAAGGCTTTTGTATGCTTTGTGGCTACCACGCCACAAAATGTTTCTTTTTGAAAAACCATTATCAGTAGAGTAGAATTTACGTGCAACAGTGCAAACCAGTGTCGGTGAGCAAAAGCGTGTCTGCTGATGAAATTCAGTACTTCTGAAATTCATTGTTAAATTGAAAGCGAAAGTACTGTTTATAGAAAAAGTAGCTCATGGGCTGTATACTCTTCTGTAGTTAATTTGAGGTTTGACTACAGTAATGAAACGTAAGGCACAGCATGTTCCAAGCAGCCAAAACAGAGAAGAATCAACTGTAATGAACTGTAATAAAAGGAAGTTGCAGCAAGATTTTTGTAAGAATGATGCATGATGATATATATTAAACATTAAGCTTCACTGATACTAAGCACTTAGGTTAGCGGAGAGCAGACTTTGCAGTCCTCAAAGGATTCTCAGTCCAGCCACACAAAGGAAACAAGCATGAGAAGACAAGAAGTAGCTAGAGGCTGAATGTTGTCACGTCAGAGTACCAGTAAAGACAAGTTTCCCCTCACTGAAACCAGTGACAGGATCTTGTGGAGTTGCCTTAAACTGTTCAAGGCACCTGGAAGAGAAGTACTACTTGTCAGCTAATAATGACAACAAGAATCGCAGAATGGGTGAGGTTGGAAGGAATTATGTTGGTGATGAAAATGACCATCATTATTCCTACTACACAAAACCGTAGCAATTAGGTCCAGGTTACAAAGACCTTTCTCCTCAGTGTGTTATTCATAAATCTGTCCTTGTGCTATTATCAAATCTATTCAGCCACCAAATTTATCTAAGTTGTTATCATTCCGTAATTACTGAGCAGCTTAATGATTCTGAGCACTGAAAAGAGAGAAAGTTTCAGCACTTTTAATATCCCAACAGACTTTGAGTGAGGAAATTCAGTTTTCCTCAGTTTATATCTGGAAAGTAGAGTCACAGAAACAGAAGATCACTTTTTGAACCCCAGTCACCATGAGATGCGGACAAGCATTTGATAACATAGTTAACAGCGCCAGCAAAACCCTGCTGAAATCATGAGGGATTTGGCATGTACAGTTCATAGCAGTACTTTTTTCAGTCTATGAAGGACTTGCCTGCCTCCTAAACCTCTAATCCCCAGGGACTGAAGTCACTGCTCGGAAGAGAAAACACTGATGGAATCAGGTGTTTGCTGCCAGCAAATCAGTCCGTGTACAAAGCACAGGCAAAGTGTATTTTTCTACAGCGTGTGGAAGGGATGTCCAATTTCCAAGCTGGCCTCTGCCAGCAAGTTTTGTCTCCTGGGGAGGTTTTACCTTGCTTCTTTTTGGGTCCACTTTCTTTAGCTGTTAGTACTTCCTGCAGGCTTTTCTGGATGTTTCTATGCAGGGAGGCATGTCCAAAACTCATCTGTCTCCCAGCTGCTCTATCGCCAGTCACCGCTGGCCCTTTCTACATGACATCCTTCCCTGCTAATGACGCAGCGTTTCTCACCATTATCCCCCACTAAGGAACAGCAGTTGTTTTCAGTGCAAGTATCAATGGATGAAAAATCCTTTTGGTGTGCAGCTCTTGCCTTCCAGCATAACACTTCTGGCAGAGCTGGCCTTAGCGATTTATCACGGCGTCCAGGCTGTGATGGAAATGTGTGACACAGGCTGTGGATGCCTCAGCTGCTGGCATGCTGCCTCCTCCTGTATGGCAATGTGTGGCCCGTGTATGGCTATTTCCCCGGGCTGAGGGGACAACAGACCCGAAAGAGCCCTGTGCAGAAGGACCTGTGCAGAAGGAGCCCTAGCAGAAGGGGCTTGTGGTTAGATTCCTAAACACCAGTTCAGAAATTTGAAGTTAGGCACTCTGAAATTTTTAGTCAGAGGCTTCTGTCTGCTTTGACATTTCCGTTCATATTGTGTGATAGATAGTCAGACGTTATTTCGGGAAAACAAAATGTGCTATGACCACAAGATCGTATAAATGCTACCTGTCTTCTGGGAAGTTCAGATTGAAAGAAAAGCTGGATGTAACTATCCTAAAGCATTAAATATTTATGAAACATATATATCATGGCATTTTATGTACAGTTGTGCAATATACTTCTGTGACTTTGCTCCCAAGGTACTTCTTTAATATCTTAAGTTGTTGACAAATGGCACGATGCTTTGGAACAGGAAAGTATCTCCCCTCCAGCCCCCCAAATGAACTCCCTAAGACATATTTCTTCTGTGTGCTGTTAAAGCAGAAAACTGAATTTTCACCTCATCATTTTATATTGAAATGGCTTTGGTTATGAAAGTAGAATAATCAAAACAACTGCTTTAAATATAGCTTCACTAAACTACAGAGGAAATTACATTGTCTGCTGAGTTTGAAAATCTGTCTATAATTACATTTAAATGTCACTCCTTTCAGTGCATTTTAGCATTTCTGCAGACTGTAGTCCTTATGAAATATATAGTTTCAGAGTGTAGCCTTCCTCTTAGGAGAATTACGACCCCATGGCATGCTTTCAGGAGAGCATGTCTTTGTGTTAGCTATAAAAGATAATCTAATAGTTGATGCAGTTGTTGACTAATTTCCTCTCATTCCAGTGGCATAATTTGTTATCATTTGCTTTTCTCTATGTATTGTTAGTGTCCTGTTAGTTTGGGAAGAAAATGATTCATTGGTAGCTAAGGACAGTACAGAATTTTACTATAAATGTCTGTGTTTCATATTTTACAAGTGATGCTTGTGTATATGAAATGCTTTTTACTCCATTTAAACAGTAGTGGAATTTCAGCAATTGTAATATTTCCTTTTGTTCTGTGGCCTTAAAACACAAACAAAGAAAAAATGTTATTTAAATGAAAAAATATTTGTACGGCTGTGCTTTTGCAGAAAAGATGCTACCTGACCACATGTTGTTGGTTTTTTCATTACCTGTAATACCACAATAATGCCGTCACTTATAAGGTTGGGGTTTTTTACTTGTCCGCTTGTGATGGCCGTTTCCAAATTGAGGCTTGTTTCTTTGAAAAAGAAACTGAAGAGTAAAAAGTGATTCCTAAAGAAACTGTTGATATTTCACCTAGTTATCCAGACATTGCTGTGCTCTAATGCCTTCTGGAAACACCTACAGCACGTAGCGTGTGAACAGGGTGGATCGACGGGTGGAGAGGGACACACAAGCGACGGAGCTGTTGTGTCTTTGAGCCACCTCGGCTCTCTGCCACGCGTCCTGGTGATGTGCAGTCCCATAGCAGCAGCCACAGCACTGGGAAACCTCCCTGATCCTTTCTCCCCTCATCTTTCAGTCCACTTTTAACATTTGACCAGCTCAGATATGGCCCCCAAACTGGTCTCTGAGCAGTGACAGGGAGTGGAGGAAACGGAGTAGAGATGCACAAGGTCAGACCATTAGCCAACCATGATCAGAGTAAACAAGACCAATGGAAATGGCTTATCCCACCTGCATTTGATATGTGGATGCCTCCATCCCTGAGAAGTGAGGAGCTGCACCCTGCCTACACCACGTACTACTGATTCTCAGGTGCAGCCTGAAACATATATATCACGGCATTTTATATACATTTTATATCCAGCCACTGCTGGATTTTTGTTTAAACCAATTGAAATATAATGCAGGGAAAATATTTTCCCTTCATGAGCTCTGATTTTCAGAAGAAACAGTTCCCTTTGTTAGCTAGGAATGAACTGTAAAAATCACACCTCAGCCCAAATGAATTCTGACTGTACTGGAAAATTTAACCTAATTAGACTGTTAACTTCAAACTCTGGCATAAAAGGAAGAAAAGAACATTGTCATTTTTGACATTAGGTAGGTAAGGCAACATCTCCCATTTTAGCACATTTTGTACCACACAATGGTGAGTTCAGATATTTCAAATCTAATTAGGACATATACAGTGGACTTTCACTAAATTGTCGTGTAAGTAGAGCCATCATTTCCAGCATGAGCAGCTCAGGTGACCCGGCCTGCCTGGCCCTCCTGACTTTCACACAATGTGGCTGGGTGAAACAACACAAATCCTTTTATCAAGAACTCCTGGCTCCAGAGATCCGTCACTGCAAACAGCCATGGGAGCAAATCATATGTCAGCCTAAAAAAACAATATTGAAGAACAAATTGAACTATAAGAGTGTGTCTGTCTGGTTATTTAAAAATAAATGAACAAAGAAAACGCAAAGGACAGGAAGCAGCCAAGAGAGGTTTACAGAGATTACTCAAAGGTGGAAAAACTGAAAAGAAACTTCTTCCGGAAACAGCCTGGCTCAACACCCACAGGAACCAAAGAAGCAGTTCCGACACTTGACTTTGAAAGTCTCGTCTGTGTGTCTTCTCAGACACATCATTTGTGTCTTCTCAAACACAAATAGATCGTACCTAATTTCCTTTCTTGCCTATGCAGGCATGCTAAGGCCCATTAATATTGCCCAAATAATATAAAGGAAAGGGTCTTGGACACATAACAATCTGGCCTTCAGACCATAAACTTTCAAGGAAATGGAGCACAACAAATTGATCAACAAATAGAGTGAGCTAAGATTGTCCCAGGAGGCCTTATTAAAGTTATGAGAGAATTATAGGCACGTTCAAAAGGTTCTACTGAAAATTACTATTGAAACGTCTGAGCTATTATGAATATCCTTGGTGATACTCTTGAGTCTTCCTGTAGCATTCTACAGAAGAAGCAATTCTCCTTTAAACTCCACAGGGTGCTTCAAAAGCCTGCAAGGGTTTTTCATTTTCTAATAAATATTGTTGTATTGAACAGTTTGTTTAAAATGTTCTTTCAAAGAAAAAAGTAATGCAAAGAAAAAAAGAAGAACCACTAACAATACAAAGTTTTCATTATAAAGAAAAAGTAGAAAGGAGACAGCTAAAAAAATCTAGTATGCATGTATCAGTAAGTGTGAATATTGTGAAACTCAAGGAATGATAAAGAAATTAATGACATTAATGAGCAACTAACAGTGATCTACAAATAATTACACATTAAATGCTTGTAAAACTGGCTTGGTGAAGTTTGAAGAAATTTCACTAAACCTGGCTGTCTCAATTACCTCCTGAAGCTACACGGGACAAAAATTTTACTTATAAATACTACTGTCACTTGTCTGTCCCAGCAGTTCAGAAGGCAGAAATATTCTTTACAGCCAGAACCAAAGCTCTTTGTGTGTCATCTGGATTTGCCATCTTAGACAACATCAGAGGATTGATTTGTGATTCCTGCGGAGCAGCATGTGTGTAGGTGTTGAGATTGGGTTTAGAAGCAACGTAGTGATTTTTAGCGCACCTTGTGCCTGAGCTGGTAAGACCTGCAAGTGCACTCTTAGGAGATGTTAAGTCCCCATGTCAAACCAGCTCTGCTCATACTTTTCTGCTCTGCAGCACCAAGTCTGATGATCCAAAAGCCTATAAACATCTGTTGCTTTATAGTCACAGAGCCTTATTCATGGTTCAGCACAGTGCTAAGCTTGTTTCTGTCAAGAGAGCAGCTTGTCTATAATTACATATTCCTCATCCTTTCCCAGAGCATCCACTTCGTTCTCTTCTTCCCCCCCACCCTTTTATCCTTGGTAGGAAAAGTTGTTATCATCAGTAAGGAACCCAAGGAGCTTGGTGGTGGCTTGAGAAAGTTCTTACAAAGCTTGTATAAGGTATGATAAATTGTATAAGGTATGATAAAACACCTGCTGTCTTCACAATCTGAGGAAAACTAGCTGTGACAAATGGATAAACCTCACTTACTTTTTGCATCTTGGCTACCTGGAAGAAAGTCTGTTTGGGCTTTGAAACTCTTTTTATCTGATCCTGTATGCATTTAAGGGAAAGAACTGATATTACAGTTTTTATATAACATTAGCCTGTGATTATTTCTTGCTTGGAGAAAAATGTCCCTTTATTCATGGGAATGCCTGTGAATGTGAATGGCTCGAGGGGATAACATCAGCCACTGAATAATTGAGTTTTGGGACTTGTCTAATTCCTGACGCTTTTGTTGAATAAACACCTTTAGAGAGCTAGACTCACAGGAATAAACCTTGCTGGGTGCCATATCTGAGTGGGTAGGTTTTCTCTGGAAACTAACTTTGAAATGCTAACAGTTTTTTGGAAGTTATGAATTATTCCTAGAATTATTCTGTGCAGCTGCTCTGTTTCTCATCATCGGAATTGCTCCAGTTGGGCAGGGGGAACCTGTGGGCTCCAAATTGTGACCTAGACCTATTTGTTCCTCAGAGCCTGGCCATGGGGCTCACCACCAGACAGGCTCATCTGGTACCAGCACCCTGAATATTGCACTTGAGTCAGCTCCTGGCTCCGTGATTGTCAGAAGCTCCTGGCTGTCAATGAGCAACTTGAGTAATGATTTTGTCCTGAATATATTTTCCTGAATAAGCTCTAATATATTAGCTTGTTCTACAGGAATTCCATCTTGCTTTTACAGAACTGATTACCTTGCAGTCATATAGATGGTTATGTTTTTCTAATGCATTATGAGATCTGTTGAATCTGGAGCCAAAGCAATTATGACACCCCAGGTTAATTTGTGATCAAAAGCAGTGACTGTTCTTACAGCTCACATTTCATCAGAGAAACTTAGAGCATTTTATAAACACTGGTACCTCTCAGAACAGCTGGAGCAGTATATAAATTGCTAATAAGAATTATTATATTTGAACATTACACACTGGCTTTTCTTCTTCAAACGTTTTCTGAATATACAAATGCCTAAAAGTTGCATTCAGTGTGGCACTATATACAGTATATAAGGAACCCAACAGGGTTTAGGATAAGAAGCGAAACTGTAGCTGCTGGTAAAAATGAGAGAAACCATTCCGAGATGCAAAAAGTAAACACTCAAGTTAGAATTTGGCTAGGATCTGAAAGCTAAAACCTCTGTGCTCTTGGAAATGAAATAATGCCATTTTTAATGACCGCAGTGTCAAGGGTGTTCACTGAGGACTGTTCAAACACAGCTCCTGTTAACGCAAATCTGGACTTTATGTTAACACAGGGTCACAGAGATGAGTCATATACAGTGAAGTAACAGTGAATCACTGAACCCACCTATAATAGGTGTCCTCTAGACTGGCTAGGCATTAATGATGCATGACTGCTCCGCTTAGGGTGGTACGACTGCAACGCTCAGCAGGGACAGGACGGGCTTTCTCTCTGTTCGCAGGAGAGAGCAGGTGCTCCCACCCTGCGTCACAAGAAGGATGTGCAAACACGCGTAGAGGACAGGAAAGGTTTAGGTACGGGTGGGCAGCCACATCGCTCCACCCGTTCCCGGGCTCTGTGAGGTAGGTAAGGGTTTCAGGGGGGAGCAGGCGGCTGGTGTGGGTTTGCTGCACACCCACGGGAGAAGGGAGCCATCCGGCCTGCCCTGCAAATGCCAGCAGTGCTAGGGCTGGGGCAGGGGAGGGCTGTTGGGTGCCTGTACGAGGGCACCTGCCAAAGAACCTGCTGATTAGTGGCGGGGCCGTTAAACCAAGGCACAAGCATTTTGGTAAATCACACAACTAGCTGATAAGAGAGAGGGGATATTTTACAGGCAAAGAACTGAGACAGTAATGAGGTGCCCAAATTAAACCCAAATGTGTGCGACAGCTAAGGAATTAACTAACATTGTTCCCTGCCCAGGTCCTTAAAGCAGACAGCCTCATCTGCTCCGCTCTGTCCCTGCAGCCTCTGCGAGAGGCTGTCCTTGCTGACTAGCTTGCACGGGGCTGCACGCTAAAAAATACTGTGCATGATGAAAGGCTTGGAGCCTATAGGGTTGTAGAAGCCTTAATTAAAAATGCAATTAAAATTCCAGAATGAGTTACCGTTAGCCAAAGGGACTAGGAGAAACCAGAAGGTTGGTTTGGGTTTTTTTCGCTTAATATATTGGAGTGGGAATGGAGCTAGAGAGATAACAGGGCAATTAAAAATGAGAAATGGATGAAATTAATGATGACTCAAAATGTCTGGGAGAGTCTGACTTTTTTTTTAACATCTGTCTATAGTGTATTAAATAAAGAAAAGAAGTTTGAACAATCAGGAAGTTAGAATGATGCTGTAAAATTAATTGCTGATAAAGAACCCAGAAAGAATAATTGGAAAATGTAAAATATAGGATGTACAGATTCAGTAATAAATATCTCCAAGGAGCAAGAAGAGTTGTGGAGTCTGAATGGATTTGACAGGGCTCTGTAGGGTGTTTGCAACATCTGGCTTTACGTACCTAACGGCAGTGCTAAGGTACTACTACTCTGTAGTCACGGTGAGGGCGTCACCTCAAGAAGGCAACAGTATAAATGAAGATCCAGGAGTCTCTGAGGGGAGCCAACCCTTTCACCTGGGCATCTGAACTAGTGCCTCGATGCAGGAGATGTGCAAATCCCCCTTTGTTTCACACCGCAACACTCCATGGAGAGAACAGGGGAAATAAAGTGTTTTCCATCAGAGATGGATGTGATGAAACCTGCCACTGCAGCTGCTACTGCTCCACTCAGGTTATTACAGTGTTCTTATTACCGGGACATTAGAGCCTTACCGATACTGAGTTCGTGCTGGCTGTGTATTCCCTTAACTCCATCAGCTTCCAAGGGAAAAAATGAAGGAAACTCTGAGACAGAAATGAGGCATCTTCAAAGGGCAAAGCTGCCACTTCGGCTGCTTCTACCAGCACTGAGCTCAGAAGGGTAAACTTCAAAGAGAGTGAAGCCTCTTTTCTTCAGCAGTTGGATGAAGCAAACATAACACATATCAGCAGAGAGATGCTTTTCCTGACTCCAGAGCTAAGAAAACATCTTTCATGCATCTAAAGACTAGGAAATCAAAAGTGATTCCCTCTTGATTTCATCCTTGTGCCTTAATCCTTTAATCAGAAATGACCCCTGGCAAGAATCTGTTTTGTTACCAGAACCAGCAGAGAGCTGTAGAGGTGGTATACCTCAGAATAGGATCAATCTACTAAAACAGCCAGTGGGAGGACAAGACAATATGATATCCAGGCACCAGTGGTTCATCCTTCCATGGCGTACCAGCCTTGCCTTCTTCACTCCCTGCTGAAGATTTATGCATCCTTGATCATTTGCGCCTGCTGCCTGGGCTCTGAAGGCAGTGTGGAGGGACTGTGCACAGGGTAGTCTGAAGGGAGCATTCCAGTCATCGCACAGGGAAAGCCCTGGTGTACTGGTGTGAAAAGAGAGAAAACAGCTCTGTCAAGCAGTCCACGTACGAAATATTAAAACCCCAACTACACCGCGACGGTGGGCTTGTACCCAGCACTAGAACACCACATGCTATCAACGGGTGGCACCAGGGAGTGTAAGAAAGCAAGGGAAAAACAACTTTGCATACTGTTTTTTCCCATAGACTGCTAGTTAAAAACAAACATACCAAAAAAAACCCGAGAAGAAAGTATTTCCTTTGCTGCCCTGCCCTTCCTAAGCCCCCCAGCTGGGACAGAGCTGGCTGTGTGCTGCCATTCCCAGCAGCACGCTGTGTCCATCCTTCCAGCTCCACGAAACTTCCCAGAAAAGGGCAGAGGGGTGAGCAGCACACAAGCAGCACATTTCCCTCACCAGTTTGAACTGGAGTAAGGGCAGAGATCTAAAGCTCTCGGTTCAGCCTAGAAACAGGCACACAGCCTCATCACCTTCCATCTCAGAGACCAGCAAAAGCCATCAGTGGGTAAGACGGGACAACAGAAGAGCCCAGGCCACTGAATGGACAAATAATCTCTCTTAACTTCTGCTTCCAGGGTCTGCTCCCACTGGCCTCCACCTTACCCATTAAATCAGCTGGAATCAGGCTAGGAATTGGAGGCTTCCCCTGGCTGATGCTTCTTAACGCATGCATGCAGAGGGAGGCAGGAGAAGCTTGAGCGGTTGCTTTAACAGCTTTCACCTCTCCAGGAAAATCTGCAGCAGCCATCAGTGGCATATTTTTTCCTTAGCCTGTTTGCAGTCTTGAACTCCCATGTACATCCCACTTGTTCTTTTACAGGCAGCATTTTGGCATTTAGTCAGAGGGAAAGACCTGCTGCAGGCAAATGAAAGATAGCTGAGCAAAATATTTCCATCTAATTCTGCCATGAACACTGGCTGGTCATCTACACCTCTCTTGTTCAGAAACCCTGGGGATAAATTTACATGAAACTGTATATATGCACCTTGAGAAAGCAAGCACTGCACCGGTTGGGAAAAGCAAAGACCGCAGCAGAAGGACAAACTGGAATCTCTCGGTCAGCCACAGGTGACTAACGTCCCTTGGTACATTCTCCTGTGCTTTTCTGACGGGAGATGTTAGATTGGATACCTGTTGCATTGTTACACAGAAGGTCAAATACAACCACGAGGTTTCTGCTGCCTGTAAGCAGAAATCATCAGCACTGAACTCACACACTCACCTGCAGTCCTCATCCTGCCTTCAGGTATAGGTGGCATTGAACCACATGAAAGTAAAATTCTACATAAAATTCATGCTACTAATCCATGCCTTATTTTAATCCCACTGAATAACCCCTGGGTGCATGTTACGTTCCTTAGTTGTTTTGCCAGTGATGCCTACTCTGAAGGAATCAGATGCACTGGTGCACTCAGGTTACTTTACCCAGTGACATAAAATAAATGAGAAAATGTTAAGAAGAGTTCCTGATAGCTTTGCGTTGCCTGATTGTCACAAAATCCTGGCTTCAATGCACTCAAAAAATCCACTCCATAATCAGTGTAATTGAAACCTTATGTACATCTTCCTGTTTCCCTTGCAAAGAGGTCATTTATTAAGTTGCCAGATAAGGTTGCTGCATCAGCTGTGCGTTTCAGCCCTATTCCATGGTGTAACAAGGCACACGCAATCACTTTCTGTGCCTGCTTGCATGTAGGAATATCGGTCCTGGTCTAATAACTATTGTAGTAAACAGCCAATTTCAATCAAATCTTTGGAGGTCTCGAAGGTATTCTGGTCCTGTAAGATTTACAACAACAGAAAAATTTGTGGAGGGGGAATTTTCTGTATGTGTTTTTTTGGAAAGAATTTTAAGTACCATCCACTTTATTAGGTGTAAGAGAATCCACACAGGAGCCCAGTTAAGATTTATTGGTCCTCTGGTTTACCAAACTGTTCATAGGTAACGTGATCATCCCACGTGGGAAGAATCATTACAAAATAAGGAAAACAGGGACGTCTGGAGGGCTTCTAGACCAGCCAGCTGGATAAATGATACCATGTCATACCTGGTAAACATATGTCTAACCTGTTAAAGATTTCCAATGCTGAAGTCTCCCGAGGCAATTAAACGAGCATACATCTTTATTCCGCACCATCTCGTACTACAGCTCAGACACTGTAATACACTAGGGAAGCTCTATAAAATATGGTTCCACGCTGTTCATGGCTGTGTTTGCATTTCAATTTACAGAAGTCTAGGTAAGGGAAGGAAGGTGAAACAATGCTGCAGCATTGATTTCTCTCAGGGACATGATAGTTGCATAAAGGGCTCTGCTAATTATAGCCACCGGCTACCGACAGGCTCAACAAAAGCCACAGCAGCATTGCAGCAATTTGGGGCCTGCCACAGTCCATAACTCTCTAAGCTGAAAGCATTTGTCATGTGTACGAATTGATTTTCAAAGGTAATGCCCCAGCAGCCCCCTGCAATAAAACATGGGTGGACTTGACTCCAAAAGGTCCTTCAGATGGTGACTTGCTGCCAGAGCACTTTCCTCCAGCGTACCTTGCTTTTAATTGATGGGACTTCTCAGAAGTCATGACTCGCTCAACTTCAGGACTTTAATCCCCGGGAAGCTACCAGCAAAGCTCCCTTAAGTTTATATCGGAAATTATGTGGACCATTCTTAAGAGCAGAAAGTGCAGTATTTAGGCAGAAATACACTATTTAGTAAAAGACTCAAGAAAGTAATTGTTTCTCAAAACACCGCTACCTGTTTTCTAGTTAAAGGCAATGGATCAGGCTAGGTGAAAATTACTGTCTTCATGCAGATTTTTCACTGCCTAAATCTGAGGTTATATTTGGAGGGATATGTGGTAATTTTATACACACTTAAAAGCAGTGCCTCGAGGAGGACTGGGAAGACTGTGAAATGCAGACCTCTTTCTTTTCTCTGGCTTGAGGGAGTCCAAACTGCTTGCTCTTTTGCTTCCTTCCAACCTGACACCAAACTTCTGTTCATAATCCATCTGGGTCCCTAGGTTGTGTGTCTGCACACTGCAAGCTTGGGGAAAGAAGGTGAATGAAACAATATCCCTGAAAAACAGTCTAAGGAATTTTCCATGATCAGATCTTAGCCCTGTGCCTCTTGAAATGAAATAATTCTCTTTGATGAAAATCTTTGGTTCTGCTTCCAGCATCTTAAAAATCTAACAGCTTCTGCTGCTGCAACTTGGCACAACTCCCTCTGTGTCAGGGGGGTTGTGTTGGTTTCCGTCAGGTTAGGAGCTGCCATCAGCCTGGCAATGCAAGAAGGTAATTCCTCAAATGAGGGAGAGAACTATAGAACAAGGGAGCTATGGCACTCGCACTCTGCTCTCCCTAAGCCTGCCTTCTTGCCAAAAACTGACAAAATATTTAAGCATAACATAACTTATAAATTGTCTGTGGCATTTGTAGCTGAAACTCTAAGCAATAATTATGCTAATGAGAAATAAAGTATTTTCTTGGCACCAGAATACTTTTTCGTTGGCATTGTTGTTGACTTGTTTATATGCTGCTTTCTTGTTATCATTGCTGGCTTCCATTTGTGTGCATAAATGCCATTTACAGATGTCCTTGAGAAAACTGCTGCAGCTTCCAAAAATTGCTTTCCCATTTCTTTTTTTCTTCTTTCAAAAGTAACAGCTTTTTTTTTTTTTTTGTCTTATCAGGCCTTTGCCAACAGCACGCCAGGTAGCTATTCCCTGAGAAGGGCAATGGCTTTCTCACCAGCGCAGTACGGCAGCGCACTGGGGGAATGGATGTGGGGATTTGCCATTACAACGGATATGAGAGAAATGAAGTGCCCATCCAGAGGGGCCACAGCGTTGGGCTGAACGATCACAATCCCATTTCAGTTCTTAATTGCACAATGAGCAGGAGGAAATGGAGTAGATCCAGGGGGATCTGCAAAGGAAGAAAGTAAATACTCAGATCTTGCTGCGGAGAAATGCTCTCCTTCAGCTTATACATTTTCAGCATAAGGAGCAGCGGTATGTGAACAATTTCATAGGGAAGTCCCTTGAAAAACTGGTGGTTCAATTCTGCTTTCCCTTAATTGAGTGGACTGGCCCCAGTGACCTCCTCTGAAGACAGGTCTTTGCTGAGCTGGACACTGGGGGAGGTGAACAGGGGTGGGAAGGCAGGGGAGGAGAGGCCAGGCCATTTCACAGTGCTCCCTGCAAATGTGGTGTGCGGTGGCCATGGCTGCAAACACCGGCAGTGATAGGCTGCAGTCCCAAAGCTTCTACCCTGCCTGGTTTAGGACTGTGTTGAGATGCTCTCTGCCTATAGAAGATTCCACCTACTCATGGAGCATCTTTAGCCTCCCAGCATACCGTAAGGAAAGGAAGCATCAGTTCAGCCACAGCAGAATTGATGCCTCAGTTCGCCTAAGTGATGGGTCAGGGAACAGACTCGCTCTTTAGTGTGATCTGCATGAGCCAGAAGACCCTTTGCTGTGGGAGCAGGGTCGTGAGCGCTGTGGAGGAGCACTGGTCTACAGTGACAGGACCAGAGCAGGGGAATCTTTACACACAGCCTTTAAGATGGATGCGGGGGTGGTTTCCCAGTTTCCCCTGTCACATCTGTGGATAAATCACAGCAGGTTTTTAGCATTTCATGTTAAGATACGATTGACTCTCTCCAGTGACTGAGTTATCCTGTGACACTTCTTGGAAGTAACGTAACTAGAAAGTGAAATCTGTTTTACTTTCTTATTTATTTGAGTTCCTGAGATTTTGATAATATTTTAATGGAAGGTCTAATTAGTGGATAATCGAGTTAAAGGTGAGATACTGCAAATGCAATTCATTAAAGCTCAAATTTTAAACTACTAATGCATGTGTAGCTGTTAGAAATGAGAAGCAGAGACAGAGAATAATGTCTGCTGGATCTACTGTCTCCACGTTGCATCTCTAGCATGCAATGAATGACATTCTTTTCTTCTTTTTCTCTTCAGAGATATTGCCCAAAAAATCTATTACTTACCAGATGAGTGAATCAATAGATGTTATTTTTTTCCTTGTGCTAGATGAGCACACTGAGGAAAACCTGCCTTTCAGTGCACCAAAGTTCGTGATCGTTAACATATAAAATGGTCACTGTATAAAAGCTGTATGTTCCAGCACTTTGTGTTCCATGTCACCATTTCTCCCCCTTTGTGCATACTTAGTGAACAGCTATGGGGGGTTGTAATAAAGAGGATATCTGATTCCCAAAATTACAGAATCATCCGTAATTACAAGAGCCACAGACTGACCAAAATAAACCTTATTGATTGCTGCAGGTTATATTAGCAGCGGCTGTCTCAGGGCCTGGCACTCGGCAGGTGTTTCTGAGAGCTGCCCTGCTGCATTATGAGCAGTTGTTGATAACAGTCCCGTCACCCCAGCGTGTCTGCTGCTGTACTGACACAGCCCCACGGTCTCTAATTCTGCTTCTTGTCAGAGGATCAGACCTACCCAGGGCACACTGCTGCAGGGAAAACAGTGTCTTTGTACAGACACAAAATAAAACCAACCAGGAATCACGCAGATGCGTGTAGGAACATATACTTTGCACTGACAAATGTCCATGCAAGCACAGCCTGGGGGAAATTAAGGCTGTACTCCCTGACAGATATATTTCCTACTTCTGCGTGCTGGCTTCCATTCTTTCCTCCTCATCGCTTCACTCAGTAGTTACACTATGCAACACACCTGCAATGCTCCAAACATGAGAAACCAAACAAAATAAAGATGGAGTGAGCAGGTCACCAGCACCATAATACAGAGTCACATGGACAAGATGGAAGACATTTCCGTGAGGCTTGGGGCGAGGCACTGATGTATCCAAATTTATTCCCTGGTACCCAGGGGAGCAGAAAGGAAAGGAGTTAAGAAATTGCTGCCCTGTCAGTATCTGTTTCCTGCTAACACCCAGCCCAGGGTTTGTAAAACTCGTTTGTCCTGAGCTGCACTGCAAATCCATTTTGCACTCATAAGGAACAAGCAGACGAAAGCTCAAGACCAGCGCATTTCTATCTGCCTTCATGTGTCGTTCATTGGTAGCCCCACACCGTGGAAACTTCAGGATTATTATTTTCAGCTCCCTGCAAGAGGTTGCCTTTGTGTTCAGCTGTAGGTAACCAAGAGATTAGCCCCATGGAGAACTGGTGCCCCCCGTGCCAGCTTTCTGAATCCTAAAGGTGACCAGAAAGCCCATCACCAATGAGATACCAGGATTTAGATTTCCTCAAATGTGTGCCTTGAAATATATCCCAACTCCAGAATAGGAAGGTTACCGCAGTTACTTTAAGGTGAATGAGGACATTACATTGCTTTTAGAAATGCAAAGAAGAAAACAGTGATGTGGAACTCAATCCCAAAGTCTGAATTAATTTTTAGTTTGTTGCTGGATGGACATTTGGATGACTGAATTTGCTACACTTAGGAGTTTTCTTTCAGTTTCAGAAGTTTGAGAATCGGTTTTCCATAATCAAGTAGCATGATATGTCTTAAAGACCTAGGAAGGACTATACCAAGTTCTTTGAAGGTACTAATAATACCTATGGGTTTTATTAGTTTAGAAGAAGGATAAGGAGGAGGCAGGTAGCAGCCACTGGACAAATATCCTTCATAATGTGGAAAATACTAAGCGGTTCAAAGGATGCTGCTGTAGCAAGATTTTTCCAAGTGCTGCTGACTAGCTGGGAAATAATTCACACTCGGTTGGATGAAGCTGTTCTTAATTTGTGCAAGACAATGAAGGGTAAATAAGGCAAGGCAGTATGACCCAAGGTTTTGTCATTTTTTTGTTTTGTTTTGTTTTTTAAAAGCCAGAAACTCCAAGGCTAAATCCACCAAGTGTTGTCTCCAGAGTGGAGAAACAGCCTTAAAGACACCTACCTGCTCCAGCTGCCCGGGACTAAGCACCTCTGGGAACAAAGCTGGAGCGCTCGCACATGGGCCACCCCACTCCTTGCTGCTTGGTTTCTGCCTGTGCACAGGAGGCCCATGAGGAGCAAGGACAAAGCCAGCAGAGCATCACTCTTTGGGTGCCTGTCTGTGTTTTCATGCCCTCTTTTTCCACATGTAAAGCTGCAAGATCCGAATGGCTCATTAGTCTTCAGGGTTTGTAAACAGCACAACTTCAGTTTTTGCTGATTGTGGCTGTCTTTGCCCATTCTTTACGTAGTTGAGCATTCAGGTTGTATTTTCTTTCTTTCTAAGATACCACATATCCATCCAGGAGCTTCCCTCCATCCCCCATAAGCAGTACTGACAAAACTCATGTTCTAAGTTTAAAAGTCTTCTGAAACTTTGGGACTTATCACAGAACTTAAATCTCTGGTTTATAAAGGTTATTAAATTTCTGCACATCGTAAAACATTCAGTTGAAACTTGCCCCATATTTAGAGATGAGTAAAGAAAGACAGTTTTATTTCACAGAAGATTTAGATGTTTCAAAATCTGGGTTTCCTCCCATTCCACCAGGCCCCTGATACTTCCAAAGTTTCTACAGACTGGAAAGGAACAGCCTACACTGAGGTGGACCAGGAAACCTGGGAGGCCAAAGAGCCGCTGCCCTGTGAGTCCCTGGAGCGACCCAAACTCCTGGCTCCCCGATGGACACCCAGGAGTGAAAACACAATCTTTATGTATGGAAGGTGGGAGACAACTACTGGCAGACGGAAAAGGGGCTTCTGAACAGAAGCTCAAACACTGATCAGGTTTTGCACAGAACTGTGTACGCAATATTGATCAAAGAGGTGCTGTGGCTGCTGAGATTATTTTGAAGATACAATATGTTGCAGTGCCATGGTTACATGTGAAATTAAAAAAAAAAAAAAGTCCACTTCACTTAAAACCTGTACAGAATATTTCAGCAGATTTGGAGCTTCCTGATTGCAGAGATCATTTGTACTCAGCACAATCTTAATTTGGTTTATGAAATCATAAATTGATTTCGAAGTGTGTATACATACATACGGTAAGTTACACTTGCCTCTTTTTTACGTGCTGTTATGGATGTGAACATCAAAAGTTCAGTTTGCAAAGAACACACACTGCAACGTGGAGAAGAATATAAGGAAAGGACACAACACTTTTCCTTGTGATTTAGCCAAAACCAGGTTGGATTTTGATATTCATCTAGTTCAAATGAAGCATATCTAAACCATTCATTCTGCTATCTGTGGTTCATTTACTGATATGATTTTATATAATCTTGATGGCTATAAATTATATTCAGGTATTTATAAATGCCTTTCAAAGCATCTTAGCTCTTGATGTATGATGACCCAATCCCTTCCTTGGCAGCTGGAATGTCAGAAAACAGCAGACCACCGCAGAACTCCCACGGTTGAACTTTGCCAATTAAAGGTCTGTCTCTTCTGGTTTTTCCCCTTCTGCAGAAACCAAAATTGAAGCATATTTTATTTGGCATCTCCTCAGGCATTTCTGTGCCAGATGCGAGTTTCCTGGATACACAATAGCACCTGATCTTTACCGGGACATTCCATTTCACACTATAGCAGATCAAAAGTGACATTATGGGAAAAAGTGTTACATATTTACTGTTTTATCCTTCTGCTCTGAGTACCCCGTACATGCCCTGTGTGTCTGCAGCAGATCTTACAGAGATATCCGTTGGTTTTATAAGTAGCACAAGAACCTCCAAAGGTTTGTAGGTATGATTTGGACAAGTGTGCTAGGATCACACTTGGTAATTATTTTCAGCTGGATTTCAGCCTTGCTGAAATGAGGACAGACTAATTAGACTTGGACTCTTCAGCTGAAAAGACAGCTGAGAGGGGAGATAATAGAGGTTTATAATGACAACTGAAGTAAACAGGGAACAATTACTCAATCTTCCACCCACTATGAGAATTAGAAGGCATCCCAATTATCAGGCAGCAGGATTAAAACAAAGAGAAAGAAATACCTACTCTCATAACATCTAATTAAACTGTGAAACTAACTGCTCATGGAAGTTGCAGAGGCCAAACATACAAATTAATTAAAAACAGGATCAAATTCGTGTAACCATGACTGTCCACCAGTGGTGAGGGAACGCGACTGTCTGTATTCAACCTCTGGCTCAGGGAGCTCCTGAAGGAAGCTGGGAAGGTACCACTTTGTATTTGTCATGCTTTTTATGCTCTTTCATAAAGACCTGTTGCTGGCCACAGCTGGAGGCAGGAACCTGAGTAATCATAGAATCATAGAATCCCTAAGGTTGGAAAGGACCTCCAAGATCATCAAGTCCCACCATCAACCTAACACCACCATGCCTGCTAGACCACGTCCTGGAGTGTCACGTCTACACATTTTTTTAATATCTCCAGGGTGATACAGTAATAGAAGAGCTGTAAGAGATGCTGATGCTCCCCAAGATGCTGAGGAGCGACTGGATGGATCCATTATGCTCCCAGCAGTGCAGCTACCCTGAGCTGGATACCAAGGTACCCAAGCCATGGCCCTGGGACAGTCCATCTGAGGCCTGGCCTACTTTGGCACGGCAAAGTCACTGCACGGGGACATGCAGTCAAGCAGCCACCAGGACAGGAGGGTCACCACAGCAGCATCTGCCCGCCACAAGCAGGATGCGCTCTGCGGCCTCAGCCAGCATGGTCAAATGGAGAAGCACATGCCTGCTCAGCATCCTCAGGACTCTTATTGCAATGAAAGACTGTAAAGGCACACTATAGAACTGATCCCTTGGTGGAGAATAATATCACCTAGACATTGGGTTCACTGCAGTTACTGTCTCAGTCCTTACGTTTCAGTTTTCTGCTCCTCCAGATTTTGGCATATTGTAAACTGGGAAAGGTACATATATGTGCATAAAGGCACAGCATTCAGCAAATGGAACACATTTGCATTCTTCTCAAATATCACTAACTAGGAGGAAATGGGGACTGTTCAGCCAGTGCCGCTGCTTTCTACCTTCTGCTGCCTGCGACTTTTTCCCTCCCGAGAAGTACACCCACAGGGCACAGTCATCCCGTCAGTAGAAATAAAGTTGTGAGAGACTCAAGAAGATGATGTCACAATAAAATAAAATTTGTTTCATTAAGGAACAGAAGAATCTCTCTAGACAAAACAAAAGCCTATTTCAGATATAATACTTTAAGAAAAAACAAATTCTTTTAAGGCATGGAAATCACTGAAGAACTGAAATGGCACAAATTTCAGATATGGGACACATCACCTCACCAAAGTGACTGAAATGGCCCTTTTAGGACCTCACAAATCAGAGAGGAGAAAAACCTGAAAGACACAAACCTAAATCAATATACTTTCCTCCTGAATGAAGGTTGGTTTCATTCTAGCATTCTCTTTAAAAA
>VWZZ01004447.1:369714-392565 GCA_013399095.1 Psophia crepitans
AAGATGATCAAGGGAGTGGAACATCTCCCTTATGAGGAAAGGCTGAGGGAGCTGGGTCTCTTTAGCTTGGAGAAGAGGAGGCTGAGGGGTGACCTCATCAATGTTTATAAATATGTTACGGGTGAGTGTCGGGAAGATGGAGCCAGGCTCTTCTCGGTCTCACTAAGCGACAGGACAAGGGGCAACGGGTCCAAGCTGGAGCATAGGAGGTTCTGAGTTAATGTAAGGAAAAACTTTTTGACCGTGAGGGTGACAGAGCACTGGCACAGGCTGCCCAGAGAGGTTGTGGAGTCTCCTTCTCTGGAGACATTCAAAACCCGACTGGACACGTTCCTGAGTGATGTGCTCTAGGTGGCCCTGCCTTGGCAGGGGGGGTTGGACTAGATGATCTTTCGAGGTCCCTTCCAACCCTTGTGATTCTGTGATCACCGCTCTCCATGGAGGCTAGTGCTGACAGTAAAATCTCAGCAGAAGGCTCTCCTGGCTCCTTCAACAGCCAGTCAAGGGGGAGATTTAAGGTCTATGGAAGAAATTGGACTTGCCTCTGACTCTCAGGGAGGGTCTGAAACCCCTTTCCTTGGGAAAACTTGAAACATTGGAAAGATGAGCTTGAAGAAAGCCTCAGAGCAGCGTCACTCAGGCAGATATCGTAGAGGATGGTTCACGCCTCCCTACACCTACTGAGTTACTCAGTGAAGGAAATGGTGCCATTTGGTACCACAAGGTGGTACCACAGTGCATTTAAGATCAAACCTTTACAAGCCAATAAAACACTTAAGTTTCTTTAATCAGATCCTCATCAAAGTGAAGAAAAACGAGTCTGCCTGAGACCAGCTTGGTAGATTTGTCCCTTGACAAGAGCAGGTGACACAGGAGGGAATATTTTTTCTTGCACTTCCTTCTGAAAGCCCAACTGGAAGTTCTGAAATTGTCACTTCCACCCTTTCCCGGCCCTGGCAAACAAATCAATCCCAGACTCAACGCTGATGACACAAAACAGCCTTCCACAGCCATGCACAGCCTGACTTTCCGGGGCTGCTGTGTAAAGGTGCAATAGTGCAACCCCCCTTCTCTCTAACACCCCACTCTTGCCCAAAGCAAGGTCCTATGATGTGCTCTCACTGCCACCCTGGGTCACTCCACAGAGAGCTGCATTTCAGAGCTTCATCTTTCAGCTGAGTAGAAAACAAACCTTACAGCATTCATCAGAGGGGTCACGGTGATAGCTGGGAATTTATGGAGCTGTAAATCAGATGGGAGTGTGAGAGTGTGGGTATAAAACACATACAGTTATACTTTTCTTACTTATGTCCTCCACTGCAGACTTACTCCATGGTACAGACCAGTGGTGTCACGATTTGATATTTGGGAGGATGCCTGTTCCTCTCAGCCTTCATCTCGAACACCGAAAACTCAAACAATGCCCTAACACAGCCCTGGCAGCATCTGTCTACTGTTGGTGCAGCTCAGGGGGCCAAGAGCTCACGGGCAGCACAATCTAGCACTTTCCGGCCAAACACTTTGAGAGAACAAAATTTACTTCAGGTAATGGCAGTTTTTATTGCTAACCAGTAAGCATATCAAGACCTTGAAAAACAAGGACACATAAAAAGAAAGGAAGGAAACAGAAAAAGGTGACTTTCCATAACCAAAAAGTTTTTACTGGGGCCACGGGTGCATTTCAAGTCGTAACTCTAATTGTCTGTGCTCATGTTTTGGAAGAGACTTTCTTTATGTGAGTATATGCTGTTTCTCCAGTACCTTTTCTTTACAACTTTAGATACACATATAGAAACTTCTGGCACTCATGGGCAAAACACGAAGCCCAGCGGTGCTTACACTGTCCACAATAATAGTCCGTTTGCTGGCATAGCAACAGAAATCTAACATTTATGAGGGTAGCTTCATCGGTACGTGCCACACATCAGTTAAAGTGCACTTGAGGAAGGCTGTGACCGCGACTCCTTCATTCTTTGAAAGTTATTGCAGAAAGGTTGGTAGGGCTAAATGCTTGAAATGATTGATAATGCTTGGTTGTTGGGTAAATAGTTGAATAGCACAAGTATGAAGCAAGAAATAACAGAAAATGTTATTCATGCGCACTTGAGTTGGTAGAAATACCTCAGAAAATATACCATACAGTTTGAGAAACAGCGTTTAATGGAGGATGATTACCAGTGACATTCAAAGACATCTTCTCTCTTAATGCTATGTATTATAATGTAAATTTTTCTACCATTTGTAGCACTTTATATTTTCGCTATTTTTTTCCTTGAGATTAAACCAAACGTAGATCTGACATGTTCTGTGCAGTAGAGCCTATAATAACTAAGACCTCAACAATATCTTTTGCTTCTATTTTTTATACAGAAATAATGAAATCCACTGGAAGATAAAAACAATTTATGTATTCCATAGAGCTAGAGAAAATATGTTATTCATGCCCCTGTTTGTTTCAAAGAACATCAAGCAGATTTTAGAACAATTACTAGTCAATGTAAAATAACATATAATTCTACACCTAGCTTTGCTATGAACTGTAGGCTTGAAAGGCTATGAAATTGCTGCAATTACCATCTCCCACAATGGATTCCTTAAAAAAAATACAGTAGATGATCTGAACAATATGGGCAAGAAATTCACACTAACCAGCTGGTATGTTTGTGTGGCTGCAATGTTACATCCAATACAACAGGTGGGAAAACATGCTGTGCATCAGAATTGCAGTATTCATGATGCAGACAGTGCCAGAGATACCACTTGAAGGAAAAATATCATGTGGAAATGTTACCCTTTTTCCTTTAAGGAACTTTGCATGATCAGTCACTAAAGCTCTGATCCATGATGATGCCACATTTGTTACTCAAGGCTTAGGTAAGTTGTATTTAAAAGATTTCAAGGAACGAGTGAATTCCATCTTCCCTTCCTCCTCCCATCAGAATCTTGGCATAGTTAAATTAAAATTACCACATCTGAAACATTAATGAAGAAGGAAAGGAAGGAAACATGGTTGTGCTACATTAAACCTCAGACACTTCTATGCGGTGCCATTAGCTTCAAAGAGTGCATCACTCTGAAGGGAAGAGATAGTTCAAAACCCTATTCAGATGCTGAAAGGAAGCCTCCCACAATATAAAAGAACGTAATGAAAATGACAGATGATGACAGCAGCGGAAGTAAAATCTAAATTGTCGAAGAACAGCTATTTAATTTTTAAATGAAACGAGACAATTTAAGTCTCAAAATAATAATAAAAATAAAGAGACTCATCCCTGTTTTGTAAAGGAGAACTAAAAATAGGACTAACTAAACTGAAATAAAAATAGGGCAAAGAACAGGAAAGGTTTTATTAAATCACAGAATATCCCGAGTTGGAAGGGACCCATAAGGATCGACTCCAACTCCTGGCTCCACACAGAACAAGAGCAGATGACTGAGGGCATTGTCCAGACACTTCTTGAACTCAGCCAAGCTCAGTGCTGTGACCACTTCCCTGGGGACCCTGTTCCAGTGCCCCAACACCCTCTCGGTGAAGAACCTTTTCTTGATCTCCAACCTAAACCTCTCCTGTCACGGCTTCATGCCGTTCCCTCGGGTTCTATTGCTGGTCACCAGAGGGAGGAGATCAGCACCTACCCCTTTGTGAGGAAGCTGTAGGCCACCATGTGGTCTCCCCTCAGTCTCCTCTTCTCCAGGCTGAACAAAACAAGGGACTCCAGCCTCTCCTCATATGTGTTCCCCTCTAGACTCTTCACCATCTTGGTTGCCTGCCTCTGGACACTCTCCAACAGTTTTATGTCCTTTTTGTACTGTGGCGCCCAAACCGCACACAGTACTCAAGGTGGGGCCGCACCAGCACAGTGCAGAGTAGGACAATCATGTCCCTAGGCTGGCTGGCAAAGCTGTGCTTGATGCACCCCAGGACATGTTTGGCCTTCCTGGCAGCCTGGACACACTGTTCACTCATGTTCAACTTGCTGTTCACCAAGACCTCCAAGTCCCTTTCAGCATGGCTGGTCTCCAGAATCTCATCGCCCAGTCTGTATGTACAACCAGGGTTGTCCCTTCCCGGGTGCAGAATCTGGCACTTGCTCTTGTTAACTTCATGTGGTTGGTAATTGCTCAGTTCTCTATTCTGTCCAGATCTCTCTGCCAGGCCTCATCACCCTCAATGGAATCAACAGGTCCTCCCAATTTAATATAGTCCACCGACTTGCTCAGAACACCTTCTAGTCCTAGAACTAAGTCGTTTATGAAAACATTAAAAAGAACTGGCCCTAAAATAGAGCCCTGGGGAACCCCACTAGTGATTGGCCACCAGCCTGATGTAAACCCATTTACCATAACTCTTTGGGCCTGACCTGTCAGCCAGTTGCTCGTCCATCGCAGTATGTTTTTGTCAAACTGTATGGCAGACATTTGTCCTGAAGGATACTGTGAGACAGTATCGAAAGTTTTACTGAAATCTAAAAAAAATGACATCAGCTGGCTTCCTTTGGCCAACTAGATGGGTGACCTTGTCATAAAAGGAAACTAAGTTTGTTAAACAGGACCTTCCTCTCACGAACCCATGTTGGCTGTGACCAGTGACTGTGTTGTCCTTCAGATGTTTTTCAATAACTCCCAGCATAATTTTCTCCATAAATCTACCAGGCACTGAAGTGAGACTGACAGGCCTGTAATTACCAGGGTCTTCTTTCTTGCCCTTCTTGAAAATTAGAGCAATGTTTGCCAGCCAATAAACATGACAGAAACCAAGGAGATCTCCAAATGCACAACAGCAAGAAAACATTTCTAATTTCTTGAAGAGGTACAAGGAAAGGTGTAACAAAAGCTAATGGGAACAATTTATCTGCAGCCTGCTTTGAAGAGTGGTTGCAAAGATGATTGAAAACATTTCCAAAAGCACAACTATGATAATATGTAGTGAAAGGGTGGAACGCTTCTAAGGAGAAGCATGAACAGAAGAGAAAAAACTATGAGAACTATCAATATGAAATCCCTTACACTTGCAAAAACAAGTAACGCTGACTTTTTCCTGTGATCTGAACTGCAGACTTTGGTGCTTTATGCTGACCAGGGAATTTTACCAGTGACTTTAGAATGAGATTAAACCATTGCAAAAAAACACTGAAAAAATACAGCAAAGTTACTTATTGAATTGCAAATGCTGGTCACCAGCAGTAGGAACCATTCTTGAGAGAACAAGAGGTCCTCTGGTAAGTTGACTGAAATGAAAAATACTGCCAGATCCTATAAAGTCCCTGCTTTGTACAGGATAACAAAACTTAGCCACATCACAATCCAGATTTAAGGGGCAAAATACAGCTATCTGCAAGGATGGTTGAATGTAGACCGTAACTGCAAGCAAGTCAAGGTCTCTCACTGAGCTACTGACAATATTTTGGAGCCCCTTCTCTGCGCTGAAAATATGATTTACAGTAATAACTATTATTCTGTCATTTGTTACAGAGGCGAATGATGACATCAGGAAGGATTGCCTGGTTCCTGCCAACTAGCTTCCTGTTAATATTCTCCACGCCAAATGTCTGGTTCAGCCTGAATTATTTGCACATGGCAGCTCTTCAAATTTGCTTAAGCTGGGAATATCTGTCCCATACTCTGAATAGTTTGTAGTTTAAGGGTGAGACCCCAAACTCTATATCTAGAGGTGAAAGTATTACAGAGTTCAGTCTAGTAATTACTAAGTCTTGGATCTGGATCAACTCTTGCCTACATGTCACTGGCAAAAGACTGAAGTGCAGGATTTCATGCAGCCATAAGCTCTAGGATTGTCAGACTGAGACCTCTCAGCAGCACAATGTGTATTTTAGGGGAAAAAAAAAAAAGTGGTTTTGAGCACTGAAGCAATTTGCAATAGTTCTAGACCTGAGCAAGCTTGAAATCAGTCCCCTAAGACCTTGATCTTGATACCTCCAGCTAAGTCTGCTCCACTCTTTTATGGTGATGATGCAGTCTTCATTTCACAAATGTGAAATCAGATTAGGAAAAGGGTGAGACATTGTTATAGGTAAGTAATGACTAAAACTAGAAATTACCTTTAGCACAAAAAAGGAAAGTAAACTAAGAGAAAATGAGAAAGATACCAGAAGTGTTTACTAGCGACATTGATTTGGCAACTTGCTCACCCTGGGGTGCAATAGGACACAGTGTGAGGAGAGAAGAGCTGGCTTGAAGGACTCTCTGGCTTAACAATATTTGATGGCAACTTGGAGCAAGAATGTGCCTCAGTCACTCCTGAAGTTATTAACAGTTTCCCAGTGGGCAACAGGATTAAGAGGCTTTTTAAATGTGAAGCCTATGCCACACAAATTTAAGCAGAGGAAATGGAGTGCTGGAGGAAGAAATGCCTACACTTTATTTATACTTTTAAAAATTCTCTGAGTGTGGATGAGCCATTACAAGCATCCTGAGACACTGAGACTGTACTTGCTTTCAGGCTCATCCGGACTGATTCTTCCCTTCAGAAAAATGAAAGGCTGCCTATCATTTACAGTAACATGGAAAAAAAAAATCATCATCTATTTTCCATACCTTAATTTATGCAACCCTGTTATTTCTGAAAAAATATAAAGTTACTTGGAGTATGCTGAGAATTCCAGGTCATTGGGTGATTTGAGAGTACAGTTGCAACAGTGATTTTGAAGTTACTCATGTGCCAGTGAAAGGAGTGTGATAGAGACCAGAAGAGGACCAGGAAGGTGTTGGGATGGAATAAATATTACCAAAGCAGTCACGGGACCAGGAAATGGAAAAACAAGACTAAGCTAGGTCTGTTATTGAAGACAAATAGGCTCATTTCTCTCCAACAATTCATGGAGCAATTTTCATTACCTCAGTAAGAATCTGCTTGGTGTCATGTCCAAGTTCTCTTTTCTGCTTTGTATACTGCACTGTCCTCACTGGGTCAGGAAACAGCGAGTGGGGTTTCTTCTGCTGCGAAGGACCTTCTATATAGACAATTTCTATGGATTGGTAAAATAAAGTTTTATGTTAAATAAGAGAAGATAGATAGATAGATCTGATTTTATTTCTCTCTTAGAAAATATGATCTCTATGTTTAAATTCCTAAGCGCTTAATTGATTAGGACAAATGCTCCTTATTCAGCATCAAAGAACCTTGACAAAGTAATGAGCATTTTCTGTAGCCTGAGAGTTTTGAGCTACAGGTATTTTATTTGATTATAGAAATTTTAAATAGCATGAACTAATCAAATTTAAACAGCAAAAGAAATTACTAATACTCTGCACATTAGAAGACACATGGATATAAGCCAATAAAACGGAAACACTTAGTTAAATAAATGTCTGGTGAATATTGTCTAAATGTTTTTCCCCTTAGGAATGTTACTAAGCTTGATTCAATTTATTAATATAGTTTAGTAGATGGGATTTCAATTATGAAAAAATGGTACCACTATGAAGCGAGCAAGGAGGATCCTTTTCTAGGTGATGCCTTGCTGATTTTGTTACACATTAAGCTTCCAAAAAAATATTACCATGCCTGTGCAAGCAGGAAACGGAATTCAGCATACTGAACTTTCTGCCAGCATTACGCGTGCCACCCAGGGACTTGGCCAGATCACCCTAACAGGATTATTTCCATCGGTTTTAAGTGCTGAAATATATTCTTCAGTACATTTAATACCTCATTCAGAGCGCATTGAACACATTAAGCCTAATTAGTCTGCAGCGTAAGATCAAGAAATGCAAGCAGATTTGTTGCAGGGTTGACGCAGTAGCTTTCAACAGTACTGCATCATAGTCCTTGATTTCAGTCTATTACAGAGGTTTTCTCTGTATGTTTTCCTCTTAGCTCCATGTGTTTTCTTCTGTTCCCTGTGGCTGAAAACCTGTGCAACATTTTGAAATTCTTGGATGAAAGATACTCAGCAAAGGCAGGGATCATATCTCACATTGCCCAGCAAAATAGTCAGCAGCCCACAGCAGTTCAATCCCTTCTCCGCAGATTCAGAACTGATGCCCTTGTCATTATAACCTTGCCAATTCTCTGAATTATCCAGTTGTCTCAAACGCTGCTTAAAAACTTCAGCATGTGAGTCACCCTGCCTTTCTAACAAGCGTGCTAACGCACACTGAAGAGGTTTCATTAGAATCCTCCGCAGGCTGGGATAGATTATAATAAGATTACTGTCACCAGCGGAAGGAAAACTGCAAAGGTAGATAAGAAATTCTGATGGTTGCTGCATGTATAAGGGATGCTAGAAAAGTAGGATTCACTCAAAATAAACAAAGCAATCAAACCCCCTTAGGAAACTGTTAGCAGTAAAGTTAGCAGTGAAGTTTCAGAAATGGCTGAAGAACTGTATAGTAGAAACCGTCCACATTCTCTAGAAACACCAGTGGAGAAGAATTTGCAGATCTACGTGAATTTACAAAGAAAAACTTTGAGGTTAATCACTTAAAACAAGTTTCTCTAACTCTCAGAAGAAAACTATAATGGTCTCCAGACACGCGTAACACTATGATTTACTTCTGAAAAACAGCTGGACTGACATGCTGCTTAGAGCTGACAAAATATGCTATAGCTGGATCCAAAACTTTTCCCTGGCACACAGGAGCAGAGATACTGGGTAGCACAAACAAGGGAATTGCAAAAACAGGCTAAAAGGGAGCAGCATTTCTGGCCCAGTTACATGCAGACCTATTGATAAACATAAAAAAAAAAAATACTGATTTCCACTCCACATCAACCCATAATGTCTTCATCCCCTTGTAACATTTTGAAGGATCCACATTCTAAAGCCCTTTGTGTGCCCCCTGTGATTGGGGGGAACAAATTCAAGGCATAAGCAGAGCCATCTGATTACCACCTTTAAATCCTTCTTTGCTATCTTTCTAGCTTAACAGCAACAAGCAGAAATTTAACAGCAATTAAAATGCAGGTCTGCTGGGAATTGCTGATTGTCACAGCAGCCGATATTGTCTTACTGTTTCATTTTTAGCCCCTCATTTGACTGCATCTGTTCGCTATCTTTTGTCTGCCTTTACGTGTCTTTAAGTTTTGTCTTTCTGCTCATAGATTGTGCCGCAAACTCTGACTGAGCTGCCCCCACATCACGGCACAACAATAACAGTAAAGCATTTCCAGGAGCCAAGATAAGGCAAAAATAGAAGAGCGGGGAAACTTCCATCCATCCTTTCCCTTTGAGATGGGAGTCTCAGCAGGAACACAAATTCCCTTTGTGCTTTATTTGCTGATGGGACAACAATGTGAGGCTGTGATATTAGTTCCAACATGCATTCTATTACGAAGAATGTTTTTTATTTAAGATTTCTCCCAAAAGGAACGTATTTACTCCTCTCTCATCTCTCCCAATCTCCTCTTTCCATAAATGAGAGAAATTTGTCAAACCTAATGAAATAAGGAACCTTCAATTCGTGGAGAGTTTTTATCCCGAGTGGTAAAGAGAAGTGGCAAAGACCAGGAGAACCGACAGAAACATGTTTAGTGCCTTCTTTCTTGCAGGGTGCCACTACAAAATTCACTTCCATAATAAAACACCTTCTCTTGTTACTAGTTATAAATATTATAAGTGTTGTTATAACTGGCGATTTGCTGCTTCTTATTTTTCAAATATGAGAAATATAGTATGTCCTGTATATTTACAGCGCTTTCCAGAGATTAATTTCCTGGGAGCAAAAGTATGGCAGAGACAGAAGTGTGATCCTGCAGTATCCAGCCTGGCTAGTTGCAATGAATTTCCTAGCATTTGTGATATTCTAGTACCTCTTTGCTATAAGCACCTCAGTCGAAAGAAAAAAAACCCAACAAACACAACCCCAAATCAAACAATAATCTACCAAGCAAACAGTTCATACAGTTCTGGCCTCCCTTCACAACACCTTCTCCTTGTTCTATACATCACTGCAACATGGGGGCTAGGGCAAAACTAACCGATATAAAATATCGTGAAGACAATCCTACCTCCAAATACAGTTTTATTTCAAGACTAACATATTTCATTCATATGTGTTGATAATAACTTTCTTCTCCAGGAAATAAAGAAGCCAGCAAGGAGAGATACCGTGCTGGACCTTGTTCTCACCAACAAGGGTCTGATGGAGAACATGAAGCTCAATGGCAGCCTTGGCCACAAAGTGGCAGAGTTCAGGATCCTGAGGGCGGCAAGGAGAGTGCACAGCAAGCACCTGGACTTCAAGAGAGCAGACTTTGGCCTCTTCAGGGAGCTGCTTGGTAAAGTACCATTGGATAAAGCCCTGGAGGAAAGAGGGGCCCAACAAAGGTGCTTAGTATTCAAGGACCACCTGCTTCAAGCTCAGGAGCGATGCATCCCAACCAAGAGGAAGTCAGGCAAAAACACCAGGAGGCCTGCATGGATGAACAAGGAGCTCCTGAGCAAACTCAAACACAAAAAGGAAGCCTACAGAGGGTGGAAGTAAGGGCAGGTAGCTTCAGAGGAATACAGAGGAAGTGTCTGAGCAGCCAGGGATCAGATTAGGAAAGCTGAAGCCCCAATAGAATTAAATCTGGCCAGTGACATGAAGGGCAACAAGAAAAGCTTCTACAGGTATGTCAGTGATAAAAGGAAGTCTAGACGAAATGTCGACCCTCTCCAGAAAGAAATGGGAGACCTAGTTACCCGAGCTACAGAGAAGGCTGAGGTACTCAACAACTTCTTTGCCTCAGTTTTCATCAGTGAGTGCCCTAGCCTTACTGTACAAGTTGCAGAAGGAAAAGGCAGGGACTGGGAGAATAAAGAACCTCCTGCTGTAGGAGAAGATAAGGTTCAAGACCATCCAAGGAACAAGAATGTGCTCAGGTCCATGGGACCTGATAAGGTGCACCCGCAGGTCCTGAGGCAGCCCTGGCAGAGTTCAAGGCCGGGCTGGATGGGGTTTTGGGCATCCTGGTCTAGTGAAGGGTGTCCCTGCCCATGGCAGGGGGGGTGGAACTAGAGGATCTTTAAGATTCCCTCCAACCCAAACCATTCCATGATTCTGTGATTCATTAATGCCCTTCTAATCTTTACAAACATGATTTACACATATTTGAACTCTGGTAAAAAAGTGCACAACTTCATTTACTTTTCAAATATAAAGCAATGTCTTAATCTTGGAGGGGGGTGTGTTGATTTGGTTGTTTGGTTTCTTTTTTATTGTAACTGCAGCTCAAAATAGTGATCTCCCAGTCTCCCAAAGTCACGTATTGTTTCCTAGAAATACGGTAATGTAAGAAAGTCTGAGTTATGCTGCTATGTGAATACTTGGTCCTATGAATGACATCTGATTTATAAGCAAAGATGTGGGACAGAAACATTGCTCAACAATGCACAGGTTTTAGTATGGATTTATCGCTACTAAAAATGCCATCTTGAGCACAGGGCACAAATTTGGTTTTCACACATATTCACTTTCACTTATATCAAAGTGCTTTTTAATCCTGATTCAGCCAGCAAATATACTCAGGTGAGCTTTTGTACCTGGGGTGAATGTCAGTTGTTAAGAACCTGCTTCATTAAATACAGGATTAAGACTTTGGACTGCAGTTTGCACTTCTCCTTTTCTCCAGAGTCATTACTGACACTTAGATAATACTACAATTGAAATAGATTTGTTTTAATCACAATGTTCGTTTAAAAAGAGCAGTTAAGGACCTGAGCATTTGGGAACCCACAGTGCAATTATTAACTCTCATAATCCTGTTGCTGTGGAATACTAGATGTTGGATCCTCTGGTAACGAGAAACAGCAGCTGCATCAGATGCATCTGTATGGAAATTGTAGCACATAATTCAATCTACATGCCCATTCAGTCCTTGGCCTCTCTCTTGGGACTGCCAAAGGCACTAATTACTGCCAGGGTTATTTTGAGATCTGGGTACTTATTCACTAGGAGTGCAGATAACATCATTACCTTTATTCAGAGAGACTAAAAAATGACTGTAACTCACTAGAAAGGCAAGATTTGGTGCAGTGATTTGAATAAAATACGTTCCGTATTGCTTTACCAGTCCTACCACTCAGTCGGTACTATCCGGAACCAAGATGTTTCATCTTCACTGAAGAACATTAGCCTTATAAATAAGATCAAAGACACAAAGTTTTTCAAAGCGAGGAGGGTCAGCAAGCAAAACAAGCTTTCTTACTCTCAAACTTTTATCATTGAGTAGATTCTCCTTTAAGGGAACTTCATTTCAAGTCATATTAATTTTTGGTACATCAACAATAGCTAAACATATAAATGGAGCTTTCTCCACTCTTAAAATAGTCAATTTGATAAATATTGATTAGGCCTATAGAGATTGACTTACAATTCAGCTTATGCATTTACATCTATAGTGATGGACTGGCCTGCTGCTTGGTCAGGTCCTTCCTGATCTTTGAGTTATGGCTCTCGAGGAGACCTTGTAAGAGATTCAATCTGCTGGTTCTTCCAGCACAGACTCAGGGAAAATGGAGCTGAAAGGGGAAATAGTTTTTTCTATTACCTTACTGCAAGGTCAGATTACCTGTGCATAAGACATTTCCAACAGATTAGCATTTTGTTTGAAATTTCCAATGATGGGGAGGCCAGACTGAGACAGAACTCCAGTTTCATAGTCTTCGCCATTAGAGAGGAAAAAAGAGAGGAAAGAGAGGAAAATCTCTTTTCATCTCATGCTTATCTGTTACATCCATAGCGAACCCACAGAAAAATCTGTTCCTCTCTTCTTTCCAGCTGTCTCCCAAGTTTTTGGCAACCGTTTGTGTGCACCTCACATACCTCTTAGCGGTCCAAGACATGCTCTGACTGCTGTGCTGCTTTGGGTTAGAGAAAGAGCTTTTTATCCCCTCGTTTTCTCTTTAGTATGTCAATCATAATTTGGTGCTGTCCTTATCTTAGTGCATACAATTATCTTATTCCCTTCTGTTTGTCTGTTTTTTCCCTCCCCCTCCCGAGCTTTGTGTTCACTAAACTCAATTATTATAGGGACAGCAGGATCTTCATCTTTGGAGATAATCAGAATTTGACTGGACAAGACTGTGAGCAACCTGCTCTAATGACAAAGCCCTGCTTTGAGGAGGTGGTTGAACCAGATGACCTCCAGATGTCCCTTTCAGACTAAATTATTCCCTAATTAATATTTGTAGCTTAGAACATTTAGGATGAATGTCCAGATTAGCCTTTACAAAAGTATCAGCTGGTTCACATTAATTGCCAAACAATGGATTACATGTAATATCCCTCTGCTCTCCCCGTGATAGATGAATCATTATCTCATTTCAAGAGAAAGGTGTGGCACTCTACAGAACCTAGTGCAGTGGCACTTGTTTCTGAACAAGTATGTCCCAAGGTTTAATTAGGTGAGAGAATGACACCTCCTTTTTCCTCATTTGGATCTGGTCAGAAAGTCTCTGATTATCTATTCTAATTGACTGCTGCTGGGTTTTTCCATTTCAGTTTTTAAATATATTTTCCTTCCTCCTCCTCACAGAGGCTGCTCGGCTCACAAATATCCATATATTTAAGCAGTTTCATCTACAGTGCTGGACTGGCCTCAGCATTAGCCAGTACGAGCTTTCTCCTCCCGGCTTTGTGCTTTCCCAAGGCTGAGAACAGAACAGGATGGTTCTCACTCTCCTGGGTGACTGAGTCACTGGTTCAAATAAATGAGACTCCATTAATTATGAAAGAGGTAGCAATAAATAAATACTCTCACCTGTGAAGATTAGCTTTATTCAGGTCTAACCATAACCAACTGCTTCCGCAATAACTATTGGACAAAAATTGAACAAAATTTGATGTTGCAACATACTGGAGTGCCTTTATAAGAAACAGCTTTTTCTTGCTGATTTCATTTTAGTGGGTTTGAATATACAAATAAGAAATCTGCTAACTATCTAAGAGCTCTTGTCTCTTGCTCCCCAAATATCATTATTTTTGTTAAAGTTCTTCCCTTTTTCCCCACTGAATAACACAACTCAGGATTTTAACTCACAATCCTTTCTTTTCCCACCCATCATGGGCATTGTAATGCAACAGAGGTGAGTGTTCTGCCAAAAAAACCCATCCGTATTTCTTTTTCCATGTTCACCCAGCTGGGACCAATCAACTGTTAATTAGAAAATTAGATTGGGAGCCTTATAGAATATACTTCACTTTCCCAAATATCTAGAACTGCAGTTAACTAAGTATAGGCACAAATGGATCAAGACAGCATCTTTCTGCCAGTCATGCCTCTAGAAAAGTCACTTTTTTGAAATGTATGGCACAGTCTCACTACAGATTGCTGAGGGGAAAAAAAGAAAAACAAAAAGATCAACCAAACAAACAAACAACCCACGCACAAAACAAAACTCCCAAACGAACCCACCAAACAAATAGGTCCAAGGTGTTTTCTACAGGCATAGATTGGTATGAAGTAGTTAGTGAGCGCATCAAGGGAAAGCCATGAATCATAATGATTGCAATATTACGGAAGTTATGTACGAGATCTTCCCTGCACTCTTAAGCCACTGTCACATAGACATTTTCCTGCTGAAGGAAGCACTTCAGTCATAGGACAATCATGAAACATTTCTCCCTACTTTGCTGTACATACAAAGCTGAGCTTAGAACAGCACCATCCTTGACCACTAGCTTTCTGTGTTCTGTTCACTAATTTTTAGTTCTAAGAGCTGAATAATCATAGAGAACCACATCTCCTGCTGCTAAATTAGGATAGAAAAAAATAAATTAGGATAAAAAAAAATTAAAGTATCTCAAAGTACAATTACCCCCTTCACTGTCCTCTCTGTGTATGTACTAATAGAGCAAAATATTTCAAATGGTTTGTTTGGGATTTCTCCTATTCAAGAATTACTTCAAAGTTTTCCATTTTCCATTGTATCGAAGTCCCAGGAGCAAGAGGATGCAGATAATCTTACACTGCTCTAGTAGAGGACAGAGTTATTTTGAAAATAACTGCACTGGAGCTTCATTTATCCCAACTTTTTCACTCCTCTCCCTATTGAGGCCTTTTATGCAATCACCAAATATTTGAAAAATATTCCAGAAAAAAAATAATCCTCCAGACCTTTTTTTTAAGCTAATAAGAGTTAAGGAATTATTTGTACGATTGGCCACCTATAAGAGCAAAACTGAAGAACGGTGAAGTTGTCAACACTTTTAAAATCTATGTATCATCCAGCCACATAACTACATTTTTTTTTGGTTTTTTTTTTACTTGTTGAGCAGTGTCTGTTAAGAATAAGTTATCACTCAGAGGAAGGGAAGTGCTGAATGACATTGCAGACAGTGGCATTTCATGCCAGTCAAAACCCCAGTACCACATTATTATTTTTGGAGAGGCAGATGAAATGTACGGCCTTTTGGGGTACAGGAAGGATTGTTTTCCGCACCTGTCTTGCACATTGGCCATCTGGCTGTTGGATCTGCATTTCCTGCTTGGATTATACTTGAACTCCAAGGAGGACATTCACAGAGATGGGGAATGGCAGTGGGTCCTTGTCATGGGAGCATTTGCTGGTGAATGAGTGGTGGTCCTGGAGCAGAGCTCAAGGTACGCTCTCGAACTCCGCAGCAGTGCATCACCAGCCCTGGTATTGGCATGAGGATAAAATCCGGGTCTCTAGTTTGAACAGTAACAACTCACATTTGTTATTTAAATGGTACTTCTCAGAGCTGCTAGGCGCATCCTACAGCAGGAGCCTCAGAGAAGGTCATTTATTACTGATGTATTTTTAATAGAACTACTGTCTCTGAGGAAATCATTGATCATTGCTGCTAATGACCAGAATATGACACGGTTTAATTAATAATTGTATCAGCACCAGCTAGCCATTTAAAAAAAGAGAATTTCCTTGACCTTTAAGAGATTTGAAATCCATTTAGAAACTACCTATGTTAGAAGCTGAACAAAGAAAATCCAACTTCCAGGGCTCCAAAAACTTTTAATAAGAACCTATTTGCATAGAAAGTGAAAAATCATCACAGAACCATTATATATAATCTATCATTATTTCTGTGTGCAACTGCAGCTGGTGAAATGGGAACATCCCACCCCCTGCATACAAGGAAGACGTACTTGCAAATGGGGAGAATTACCTCTATGGCCTGTTGTTGCAATATGTTCTTGTTCTGCTTCCTGTCTTGAGTTTTTAAATAATCTGTTTGCATATCCCCCTGAATGGACAAAAGACTCGGTACATGTCAGACTGACATTGAATCAAGTGGGAACAAACTCGGGAGAACAGGAGGATGCCAATATTAAAAAAAGACCTGTTGGTCTCGATGTAAAAGGAACTCACTGGAGCAAACAGAGCTCAAAGACGATCTCATACCTGCGTTGATTGCATAGTTAACCGGTGGGAAGAGCTACTTGGGTGATACTTCCTCTAAGCATAACAGCAAAGGTTTGGAGAATGGAAAATGAAGACATTTCAAATATATTAAGAAAAACGAGGTCGAGGACGATGAAGCAGAGCAGGAGGAACTGGAGATACAAGCTCTGAAGTATACAGAAGTTTAAACCCCAGTAAAGAAAAAAAGGCAACACAACAATGAACTAGAGAGCAATGGAAATGTTACTTCATATAAGCAGCAGAAATACTGTAAGTCTGAGATAATTGCAGGTACGTTAAATAACCAAGAGAGAACAAACACACACCACCTCACACAGACTACTTACAATGGTAATCACCTCTGCACGTAGGACAGTGTAAGAAAACAATGGATTTATAGGTGTGTAGTCTAAATTATAATAGCTTTTATACAACCTTGGTTTATTATGTGTAATTATTTCCCAACTATGTTTTTCCCACATTAGTACGGTTCCTTGAACTCCAGCAGTGTATTTTGAGAGTCAGCTGGAAAGCCTACACCAGGAGAGACCATCAGGGTCTACCCAGGGACACGACATTAATTCCATGCTGCCACTGCTGGGAATGTGCCCATGAGCAGGCAGCAGCTCTACACTGGTAAGTTAAGCAACACATTTCACGGAGTACTTCTACCAAAAGCAAAAAATAAGAAATCCTGTTGTGTGCAGCCTGGTAGTGAATGTTTCCAGCTATGAGAATGACCTTTAGGTCTGAGGCTGACTGAACCTCCTTATTTCTTCTCCCTGTGAGGCAACACTTATCCAGCTGTCCCCACCTGTCTCCCAGGCAGCTTCCACCACCAGAACCAAAGCCACAGCTTGATCCTATGGTGAACGGAGACCCAGAGCAGAACCTTGGAAAAAAACAGTCACTGGCTCCTGCTATTTATGACACCCTGCCAACTGTCCCTTATGGCCCCTGTGGAGCCACCAGACCATGCACATCTGCCCTAGCAGGAGCCTACAGAGTTTGGGACAGCTCTTTGGCATCTCTCCCCTCAGGCTCCAAGATGCAGGCTGACATCCTTTGCAGGCTGCCACCCAAAGCAGCTGGCTAGGCAAAGAGCCAGCTTTCCTACAAAGTGAACTTTAAGAGCACTTGATTGTAGGTGCTTTTCATATTTTTGCATTTCATACACTTAAAAGCAACAACAAGAAGTGGTGAGAACATGCACATCCTGGGAAAACCTTCTACTTTCCAAAAACTTTTTGTTACCCTGTTTCCCCACCCCAAAATGGCTTGCTCATTTGTACGTATGAAGAGCAGAGGCAGGGCTGGATGGCTCTTCGTCTGAGCATAAGACCCATTACATTCAGCAGGGAGAGAGAAGAGGTCTTCCAAAATGGATCAGTAAGAAAAATGTTCAGTGTAGATAAAATAGCAAATCACAGGTAGGAAAGCATCAAACTAAAGGCTCCTCCAAATACAGCTGCCTCCTTCGGCACAGAGTCTGGTCAAGGAAAGTATTTCGGTGCATTATGAAGGAAGAAAGAGAAAAGGGATCAAATGAGATCCCTTCCCTGACAGGTCTTGCCTTTTAATCATAGATTTGAAATGTATATTCTGCTCCCCTACAGCTCACAGTTTTCTAGACACTAAATCTCCTTTTATTTTTCACCACTGCCCCCACAGAAGTGTCAACCAGCACTGTCTGCCACTTTGATCTTTAATTGGGTTCCCCATCTGCAATATTATACCTGTCCTTGCAGCTTGGTTTCTTCAGCACAACAGCAAAATGTGAAGAGCTCTGCTGTGGTGAGTTTAAGTCTCTTGGAGGAGTAGGGTTTTGGCCTCTTTTCCTATCCACTCTGTAGAGACTAACACCAAGGTGGGATTTCTACTGCCTGTAGCTGAGGTGCTGGAAGTTGGGACTGTACACGATGCTGCCCCGGTGCAACTCACACTTCCAAGGTCGGGCGGGGGGGAAGGAGGAATTAAAGAAATACAAAATTAAAGCCACATGGAGGCATGGCAATAGCTGATCTATCTCATCACCCCTTTGCCTGGGAGGAGTTGTGCGGAGAGGACCCCGAGCAGGAAGCCTTGGGGAAACATTCGCAAGATGACTCTGGCTCTGACAACCCAAGGATGTTCTGACTGGAGCAGATGGTGCTGTGCTTGCCTTGGGTACGTTTTAGCTGATCATCGGAGGGCAATCGCCCTTTAAAATTATTTGCACAATATGGTCCGGACAGATACTTTCTCCAATTTTCCAGACAAGAAGCCCTCTGAGGCCAATGAAGAAGGGAAACTAACTTCTAACAAGCTTTTTTAATCACGTACTTAGGGCAAAATGAGCCAAGTTTGTGAAAAAGAGGAATCTAAATGAGTGCAACAGTGACATCCAGAGGGCAGAGACCAACAAGCAGGACTTTGCCAAATACCGGTTAGAAAATGAAACAAACACACACACACCCATAAAACACTTGAGGTTGGTTCAAGCCCACCTGATGGTAGGCTTCCCACCCCCATAGGTGCTGCTTTATCTACAACCTGACTCCCCAGGGAAAGAAGGGCTGGGGAACACTTCTTAGGTGTAAAGGACTATCATAGCCCTCCTTTCGCAAGGCAAACGTCATCCTACAACAGACAAAGCAGGAGCACACGTGAGACAGCACTACACAAATTGGGTTGTTTCTGGAGTAATCTCATGCTTCTGAGGCGACTCAAGAGAGCTGGAGCAGCACTATCAGTCGGTGCAGACTTGCCGCCACCACTCCAGGTGAGCATCCCCAGCTCTGTTGTCTGCAGCGCAACGCATGTTGTGAGCTTTTTCTGCAGCTTTGGCTGCCTGAAATGGCTTTTTGGTTTCTCCTCATTGCACGAACCCTCTCTGTCTCTCAGTCTCTTAAACTATTTCCTCTGTCTCACCAACTCCTCTCCCCTCTCATCTGAATCTGTGATACTGCATGCTTTAAAAAATACCAAGTTGTACAGACACGTGTTGCTGTTTTCTGCAGCTTTTCCCAGGAATAACTAAGTTAGTTTGTGCTAAAAGAACCTCAAGAACGCAGGATCCATTCATGCATGTAACACGTGGCGTTCCTGCTGCTACAGGACAAGGGATTTCAGACTTCTCCTTCATACAAGATGAAGAATGCTGTAGGTGGTGTGTATGTGCAGTACAGGTTTGACCCACCCAGATCAGACTGGGGCGGTATTAGATCACATTAGGCCTACTGTACATGACAGCAGGTGAAAAGGTTTGGGTACAGCCCTCCTGCAGAGCAGGCAGGGTTTCACTTGCCTGCAAGCTTCTCAAGGCTTCTGTTTGCTCAGGCAGGAATAGAAATCCCAGAGGGGGAGACCATTATCCTATTTACTGAGTCACGATGATTCACTTAGCATTCAGCTTCCATCAGATACAGCAACTCCTGGAGTTCACTCTCAATCTGTTTCCATCCTGCTGTGCTTTCAGTTTCTCATTGGTTTATCCAGCTTCCCAGAAACTTCCACTTTCTGAGGCAAGAAAGCAAGTCTGGATGTTTGTTTATTGTAGATACATTTGGAGAAGCTTGTTTTAAAAGTAAAGTACAAGGAGACTGGGGAACGGGGGAATAAAGCACACTGTATGGTTAAAAATCTGTAAGAACTATTTGTCTTGTTTAGGAAAGAACTCATGTCATGAAAAGGAAATGTTCTAACCTACTGTGAAAATAATTTCAATGAAAAATATGTTGAAAATGCCCTTTTCAAAAGATTCAGCTAACCTGTGGCTGGTAGCAAGTTACAGAAAGGGTCTTCCTGACGGCGGGACCAGGTAGACAGCTGTAACTCGGGGTTAGTAAAGGGCAACAGCACAGCTACAGTACAGCCGCCAGAGGTAGCAGAGATGCACAGGAGCTGCAGCCCTGACCAGTTCTGTGGCAATAACCAAACAGCTGGGAGAAGAGGGTGTGAAGACTAACACTGAAGTGACAGAGTCAAATCCTCCTCAGACTGATGTGGATCAAGAAGTCATGCCAAGGAGAGGCTCCAGCCCACTGTTATAGGAAAACCCGTGCTGTGCTCAGGATCAGATGGACCCTGCAGCAGAACCGTGGCTCTTTCCCTCCACCCTGGAGGTTGTCTCACGCTTCAGAAATTCTCAGTGGGAACTGCACTGCTGCTGTGCATCTCATACGGACACAGGCATATTCAGAGCACATCACTTGCAAATGTTTAGGAGGACTTCTACTTTCAAGTGCATACCAAACTCTGCCCCTTTTCAAGTCAATGAAAATTCCCACAGATTTCAATGGGATTTGTATTTCAATCCATAAATCCATCTCTCCCTCATTCAACTCAGAAAGCAAGGTTCAAGCTTGAAGACACATGATGAACGATGTTTTTTGCTGAACAAAACAGACATAGCAGTTTAAAAGGATTAAAATGTTATACATCTGAGCTGTGTTCCAGCCACGTTCCTTGAAACAGATGCCACTGTCCCACTTTGATATATCCTTTCAGGTTCTCCTTGCTGCCTCTGAGGAAAAAGGTTTCCCAGGAGCCCTTTAAACAATACAAAACATCGCAAGCTGCAGGAACATGTTTTCTGAAAATACTCTATAGTGAGTAGAAGAACTAGTTCCAGAAGGAGACAGGTTAGCACTGATAACATTTCCAAAATACGTTTTGACAGCTTGAGTGGCTTGATCTATTTTTCATGACAAAGAAGATGCTTTAAAAAGTAACTTTGACCTCTGCTCGTACAGCAGTGCTTCAGTGCTCCTCAAAGGTTATGGATCATGCAGGCTCTGGTGCTTCAGATATCTGGGTCTAGATTCGTGAATGATTTGGGAGCAAAAATGCTATTCCAAAGCTCCCAGGCTCCGTAAGGCAGAGTTGGGACCAAGAAAGTCATAAGACCAGCAAAAGATTCAGTACTCAGCTCTGCCACAAGACCTCCAGGCACTGTGTCCGGCTCCAAACTGGTGAAGCACAGAAGATCTGAAGCATCCCTATGTGAGTGATGAGAGACAGAAGACATACACCCTACTGCCCAATGAACCTGGCATTTTATTGCGCTGCTGCATCCGTCCATTCCAGAGCCTGCAACTGTTGGAGGAAGAGGCACCTTGCATCATTTTTGCCTTGGGGTGTATCAGAAGTTCTTTTTTTCAGGCAACTTTAGTCCAAAATATTCCTTCTTCCTTTTTTTACCCCTTTGTTTTCTTCATACTAATTCAGAAAAGAAAAATTAGGGGGTGCAACTTTACTGCTTTTGCTAAAGTAGGAATGATTTTGACATCTCTTCCTGCGGAGAGATTTTCTGCAAAGGGCTACTGCTGTCGAGGGGAAGGAAGAAGCAGAGAGAGACGGTTGTTTGACAATTCGCACACTGACGAGTCCTGTCCAAAAATCCGCAGCTGTCTGCTGTGAGAGTCAGCAGCTTCCCTGAATGGCAACCATTCTGGATTTGACCGTGACTAATAGGAAAGATCTGTGGAGAACGGGATTGGAAGAGCTGCTTAAGTGAAAGTAAGTGCCAAACTGGGAAACTTCACAGAAACCAAGGAGCGAGGTTTGTTGTTCTGCTCTTATTTATTGACCCTCAGGAAAGCGAGTACAACAACTTAACCAATAAAGAGGGAAGTATAACCACACATTCCATCTAGCTGCATAAGGAATTCTTTAAATGAGATTTTAAAAGTTAAACAGAATTAAGTAGAAAATGTAAAATACAGAACAAATTAACAGCTCTAAAATATTCATACAGACACAGGTACCTGGGGACAGATCATTAAGAGTAAGTCACAAGAGGAGCTGACAGGGAGCAAAAGAGAGCTGAAATAAAATTCAATGACATTGTAAGTTTGAGAAAGGGAGGAATTATGCCCAGAAAAAGCTGAATTTAGCATATCCTCTTTGCTTTGGTCTTCACAAGAAAGCAGAATAGCAGCCAGACACCTACGCATTGTTTAATATCTCTTTTCTCCATCTGGCCTGCGTTCCCTCCTCCGATTATCTGCGGTGCTGGATGGCATCCACTCAGGAGTTACTGCAAAGATAACTAATGTGCTCCGTGAACAGTCTTCAAGAGCTCCAGAGCATGGGAAAGGTCCCCAGATAATGGTTATGATGGCTGCTCTTCCCATCAACTTATAGTAAATAAATGCAAAATAAGAAGGTCCTGTAAAATCATGCATTAGTCACCCTAACTGTGACAGGAGAAAGGCCAAGTGCAGATCGATTGAAGCTACTGTACGCTGCTGACTTGAGTGATGGACTAGCAAATAAGCTTCTAAAGGGTGCAGACCCAAGCTTAATCCTGCTTAAGGGCAGGATTAAAATTCAGAGTGCTTCTCCTATTTATCAAGCTCAATCTCAAGTCAACAAACTGGAACTGTTTTTGGGAAGTGCAGAATACCACACCACAGAGGGAAGGAAAGGGAATGAACCGTGCTCAAATGGGAGGGGAGGGCTCCTCTGGGCTGCACTGTTACAGTGAATGGGTGTGGGAGCTATACCAGATCGAACTGGAAAAGCATAAAAAAAAATTATA